>JAHUZM010000688.1:0-22410 GCA_019925275.1 Mytilus edulis
TTTATCATTAAAGATCTCTTTCGTTAGCCAGTTGTACATATGTTATGAATTGTCAATTATAACATGTATATAACTGTTGTCTTCTGCTTAAAATCAACAAGTAAAAACCTATGATAAAAGCACTTAGTTTGTTTATACTAAAATGACGAATTAAAAATATATGTACAGCATTCAAATCCATAAAAACGGAATACATTCAAATCATAAATCTGTTCTTTCCGAGTATGTTTAGGCAATACATCTAATATATTCCTTTCTTATGATTTCGTCTCTTCTATATTTGGCGTAATTGTCGATAACGAATGCCATCTTTTTTTTTGTCTGGCACACGTACTGGTGGGGGCATTTCTAGAGTTCGCATTTTCTCACAAGGAAGCTATTAAACCAAGAGTTCCAAATGGTGAAGTTGAATTCATCCCTTCGTTAATTTTATGGACGCCAGCACTAATTGGTTGTCCATTATGGAATGTGTACTTGTACATTGTCTAAGAATGTATGACATTTTTCATCAGAAGGAGCGGAGCGTCAGACAATGTCAAACGTGAAGCAGTCATCGATTTCATTTAGGGAAAGGAATGGTAACCCGAAACATTGGGATAGCCATTTACCAATTGCAATGTCACTTGATTTGTCTTTATACTATGTGCTCAGCCAATGTAAAAGTATGAACTTACCTGTAAATCCAATTAGGAAAAAATATAAAATCGGCGCAAATGAAAAAATGAAATCGGCGCAAATGAAAGAATGAAAAATTTCCAAAATCGGCGCAAATGTCATACGCCCTCATCAAGATGGGTTATTATATTTGTTTACATTAGAGATTTATAAGTGGATTGAAAATACAATAACTCTATAGCTACCTTTATGAAAGATTTAATGGAAAAACAATTATTGTATAAATTATTAATTTATTTTTGCATTAAATTAGCAATAAATTTAGTTTTAAGATTGGTTTAATTAAACATATATATTTGGTTAAATTTTACATTTATTCAGTTATTAAACATGTAATAAATCTAGTTTTACCAGTGGTTTAATTATACATTTATATTAGTTTAAATTTTGTATTTATTTTGTATTATACATATGATAAATCTACTTTTATGGGTGGTTTAATTGCACAATTATATTTCCTTAAATTTTAGATTTATTTTTTATTAAACATATCATAAATCTACTTCTACAAGAAGTTTAATTGAACAATTATACTTTCTTAAATTTTGTATTTATTTTGTATTATACATATGATAAATCTACTTTTATGGGTGGTTTAATTGCACAATTATATGTCCTTAAATTTTAGATTTATTTTTTATTAAACATATCATAAATCTACTTCTACAAGAAGTTTAATTGAACAATTATACTTTCTTAAATTTTAGATTTATTTTGTATTAAACGTATACTAAATCTATTTATACGAAACGTTTAACTGAAAACTTAAAATTGATTAAATAATTCATAAAATATCAATTAAATTTAACTTAAATTTAACACTGTAAGTTTAATCAAATTTAATCAATAATTAGACTTGGTTAAATGCATCATTTCATGCAGTGAATGTCTCCAGATTTATCGCCAATTGAACATCTTTTGGACGACGTATCAGAAATAGCCAAAATCCATCGGAAACGCTCGCCCAGATCCGAACAGCTCTTTTCATGGAATGGAACAACACCCCTCAAGACTTTATTCGACGTCTTATTGATTCCATGCGACGGAGGTGTCAGGCGGTCATAAATGCAAGAGGTGGTCATACAAGGTATTGACATGTTAATCTGAATTCTGTACTTGCCCTGTTCAAATTGTCCAAAAATGTGCAATATTGTTTTCAATAGAGAAAACTTGTTATTGTTCTCTTTTATGTTAGCTAACTATTCCATTAACTTTTTGTTATCAATTTTTTGTTATAAAAAAAATAAATGATCTTACAAGGATGTAACGTTTCTTTTTTTGCCTAGTATATTAGTATAATAGTCCAAGGAATACTGATTTGTATCACTACAATTTAATAGTTATTACGGTGAGGTTGAATTTCCTATCATTTATTCATCATCCAAGCACGACTTTGTATCAGAAAAAAAATATCTCTGTAAATTAACCTCAGTTTCAGATTAAGAGATGTGATCTGTTTCTGTGACATGTGCTTTTGATCATCAACAAGAACCTGCGGTCATCCGATGTTCAGTACTTCAGTACTTTGATTTATTCGCGACTCCTAGGAGTCGAGATTAGAATTGAACGATGGACAGTTAGGGCGTGAATTTTTCTTGCTACCTGATTGGAAGATATTACGAGACGTGAATACTCAAAATTTATTGATTGGTTAGGACAATCCAAACCAAGTAAATGTCCTTCAATAGATTTTACACAGGTAACCTTTATCTATAAATAGTCGAATCTTCTGGAGTAAACAACAAGTAATAGCTTTTCTAAAAGCTTGCCGTATTTTAGCTGATTACATTGAGGGTTTAGAAGTATTATAGGTTATTTTTTTTTGTTGGAATATTGCACTCCAAGCAATATGAATGCATAGCGCTTTTTTCTACTAATTTGTGATTTTAGTTGTATTATTGGTGGACCAGAGTTATAATGGAAGGAGACTTAATAATAATTGAGAATGGAAATTGGGAATGATATTATAATACTGTGTCTATAATCAACTTGATAAAAAAAAGCATTATAAAATACATGTACTTTTGAGGATTACAACTTGACAAAATGGACTTCTACAGAAGGTCTTTCAAATTTGAGAATGTTACATCTTATATCTTCATGTATAGAAGTGATTGATATCTTATCTTACTTTTGTCTTAGAAAATGCAATTATTTTTGACTGTACAAGTTAAGTGTTGTTATTACTAATTTTCAGATGTAATAATACTTGAAAAAGATGTTTTTATGGCAATGGGATTTGGAATGAAATGTTAATTATTGCAAATAGTTTTCTTCAACATGTTGTCACCTGCCTTCATATATGTTTTAATATATCACTTTGTGATTTGTAATCTTGACAATTATTTTTTGAAGTTCCAGTGGCGGATTCAGGGGGAGGGTCCGGGTTGGAAGTTCCCCTTTTTTCGGCCGATCAATGAATTTGAAATGGGGCATATAGTTGGAAGCCCTCCCCCTTTTGTCCTGGTTGGAACCTCCCCTTTTTAAAATGGCTGAATCTGCCCTGAGACCTGAAAATGAGAGCTTCATATTAGTATTAGCCTTTTATAGTGCTTTATATTTGGTTGCACGTGTTATCAAGCTTTTATGACATTGAATATTTATATTTTCATTTCGAATGGCAAACATTTCATGTAATACATATTGTCAGGATTATTAGTTAGTTTTACTTGTTAATATTTATTGTCATAATCGGAAAGTGAGTGGCAGATCCAGAAATTTTCATAAGTGGAGACAGGCTCTCACGTGTGTGGTAAAATTTGTTCATTGATGCACGTGGCTGTTCTAGTAAATGAATTAATCTACAAAGCGAGAGCACTTTCCATTTTCATCAGCTAAGAGTCGAATAGCCCTTTTTGAAAGGCTAACGCTTGTGTTGTTGCATAAATGAATATTTGATAACTAAAGGATGGTATGATTTGGACACAGCATCATGCGCAACAAACCACATTCATGAATCACTTTATCTAATAATGACAAAATAAGATTACCTTACTTACTCAAATATCATTTATTTTCGGACGACAAAATCCTTTACTAGAAATAATTGACTTCATTTTTAACCGGATTTTTGTGACAAAAATGTCGGTTATTGATTTGGGGATGTACGGCCGGCGGCTGGGCGGGCGGGCGGGCGGGCTTGCGGCAATCAAATGTTGTCCGTGCATTTACTCATGAACCGTTCAACCAAAGCTTTTAAAATTTTAATATGTTGTTACTGACAACTAAATGAAGGTCAAGTTCAATAATGGCGATTTTGACTTTTACCGTTCAGGAGTTATGGTTCTTGAAAGATTGAAAAATGGAGTTTCCAGTCGTGTCCGTGCATTTACGCATGAACTGTTCTACCAAAGCTTCCCAAATTTTAATATGTTGTTACCGATGACAAAATGGAGGTCAAGTTTAATAATGACGATTTTGACTTTTACGGTTCAGGAGTTATGGTTCTTGAAAGATTGAAAAATGGAGTTTTCAGTCGTGTCCATGCATTTACGCATGAACTGTTCTAACAAAGCTTCCCAAATTTTAATATATTGTTACTGATGACAAAATGGAGGTCAAGTTCAATAATGACGATTTTGACTTTTACCGTTCAGGAGTTATGGTTCTTGAAAGATTGAAAAATGGTGTTTCCAGTCGTGTCCGTGCATTTTCTGATAAACCATTCAACCAAAGCTTTTGAAATTTTTATATGTTGTTACTGATGACAAAATAGAGGTCAAGTTCAATAATGACGATTTTGACTTTTACCGTTCACGAGTTATGGTTCTTGAAAGATCGTAAAATGTCGTTTCCATTCACGTTGTTGCATTTACTAATGAACCATTCAATCTAAGCTTTTCAAATTTTAATATGTTGATACTGACTACAAAATGGAGGTCAAATTTGATATTGACGATTTTCACTTTCAGCATTCATCAGTTATGGTTCTTGTGATATTGCCAGGACACAAATAAATGTTAATAAATCCGGTTTGCTGTCGTTGTGACAGCCTCTTGTTTAATTTTGAACAGCATCTTTTTTCATTTATCTATATATTGATATTTCCAATCATATTGTGTTGTAAAATGATGCCCTTTATGGGTTCTTGATTAGATTAATAAAATTCTTATCTTATCTTATTATTGATGTGGCGTAATTGATAGGGCGAAAATGATAAAGAAAAAAGCCAACTTATATATATTAAAAATCTAATATTAACAGTGTTATGCAACACATGGTGACATAAACTTATACACACAGTTGTTACATGTAGCAATTGACGTTATATAATTATGATAATATTTGACCAACAAAACAAATCTCCTAAATAACAGCATGAAAAATAATATACCATAAAACGGGTGCGTAAGAATCTCGTCGCGTGTGTGTTTTTTTATTTTTTGTGTCTGTCATATGTTTAGAACATCGTAAATGGAATTTTGTTGGTTTTCGATTTGTTTTGAAGCATTTTTTCCCTTAATTTATTGAAAACAGATCTGCGAACGTTTCTGTTTGAATTTTCACATTTTCTTCAGACGAGTCCAAAATCGAGTTTGACACTTTGCAAAGAAATTTTCGTTATTATTGACGGCAAATAGACAACACGATATAGTTTGTTTGTTTTTTGTTGTTAGAACACTGTCTCATTGGGGTATACCCATCGTCTCCTTGCAGTTTACTTAAGAATTGAATGCTTCTTTTTGTAAATTCATTGAGGTGTAAAAGCGTTGACCGAAGTACATTTTGTATGAAGCGCGGAAGCGCTTCATTCTAAAAATGTACGCACGATCAACGCTTTTACAACCCTATAAAGTTACAAAAAGAAGCATTCAATACTTATAATTACATTTTTTAGCTGTATGATCATGAAAACACGAATTTTATATATTTTATTATTTAATTCACCTGTGCACTTTATTGTTGGAGCACGTGTTATCATGAGTGAAAAGTTGTATTGAGCAATGCAACTGCTTACAGAATAACACGTGATGTGCAGTTAGCCAATCAGAATAAAATATTATAATGAAACATACATCTAATGTAATTATATACATGTATAACAAAATACAAATAAATCTTTCAATAACAGGTGTTACTTTTTAGAGTTTGGACCGTGATCATATCAGTAAATTGCATTTAAATCTCGATTATAAAGTTTTAACTAGCATTTGTTTATAAGAGGCAAAAATGTACATTGTTTTTTTGGGTTTTTTTTCATTTTGTCTTGAAACTTTTAAACGTGATTAAACGTCATGAATACTTTCAATTATTGCATAATATACAAATGTAGTTAGAACCGCACTTAAAACGAATCAAAGGCGCAGATCTAGAATCTTAACTCTATATAAACAAAATTTATATTGATTCCATACCCTTTATTCCAAACTAGCAACATTGACGGAACATGTAGTTAATTTATATGGGTATACTCAGGAGTATTATAGTTAAAAACCCAAGACTTTCTTCTTCAATTGACAACTTCTGTAACTATAAATAATGTATGACGTCGGCCTTACGAGATCAGTTAGAAAAAATAAAACAACACACATCTTCCAATGCAATGAAAATATGAAGCAGGCTTGTATACGTCTAAGATTGTTTACATATTAAAGTCTTGGGTTTTGGAACTACTCTTTCTTGTTTTATTGACAACTTCTGTTACTATAAATAATTTATGACGTCAGCCTTACGAGATCAAATAGAAAAAAATAAAACAACAAATATCTTGCAATGCAATGAAAATAGAAAGCAGACATGTAAACGTCTAAGACTGCATGTTTACATATACGGACCCGTGTTGTAATAAGTGATTCTATAAATCTTTCAAGATTGTTGAAATGCCTTTTTCTGTCATTCCCAAATTTTAGACTACGTGTACTTTAATTAATTTAGATTGGGGTTTGTCAAACCCAATTATTTACGTTACCGGATATAATTGGGATGTATAATTATGTTTACCGTGATTCTTAAAAATCAGTTATGTTTTTTTTATCGTCAAGTAGAAATGAAATCTATTTTTTTGTTGGAGTTTATGTGGACTATAATTGTTTATATTTTCGTCGGTTTTTGTTTCCACCATGTTGGAGTCTTGTCTTCGACTTATGGGTTCTAATGCACCTTTGCATCTTTTGTTCGTTAAAAAAAAATTAAAGTAGATTGTATTACAAATATATTACTAACACATGCATTACATTTTGAATTAAATGAAGCATTCAAAAGAATGATTTAATCATTCTTTTTAAGGTACAGGGATGGATGTCTGTGAACCGAATTTTAGAATTTAATAAAAGTCAAACTATTTTTTAACCGATATTATTTTTTTTGTTCCTTTAGAAATTAAGAAGTTATTATGAATTATAATGAAATAAAATTATATTACACCATGCTTGACTAAATGCACTTTGCATGTATTGATATTTGAATGCACACGGAAACTAATTCAAACCGAATACTAACCAAAAACATGACACATAATTTATAACGAGATATTTTCATATAGTCTAAGGAATAGCTTATTATAAATAGAATTATGGACTTTTTCATTAGGTTATTTAATACAGGATAGTTAACCCAGAGATATTATATTCACCGAGGAAAACGGACGAGGGTGATTGTAACTTAGGTGTCTTGGGTAGATTAATCATTTTAGTCAAAAATTAATTTATTATATAACTTTTACCATTCTCAAATGTTCAAGTATTTGCTCAAGAGTCAAGATACTTTAAAAACTGCCCGTTGATTTCATACTAAATACATCTTCTGCTTTTGCAGTTTCTAACTTGCGTAAGATAAATAGTAGGGTGCCCAATCAACAAATATTATCGATTTGCCTTAACGGAATAACATACGGCTATATTTTATATCATTGGAAAGAGGAGAACAATCCTCATCGAAATAGCGTTGTCGTCGCTGTACGTGTCTACCGTGGTCACGATTTTTTTAAATCAGGGTCAAAGGTCAGAGCAAAAATTCAATGAAAATGCACAGTCACATTTAGATAGCTTGATTCTATGCGTTTGGAGCAAAATAAAAACAATTAATTTATAGAAAATATCTTTTGTGTCTACATTTAGAACTTATTTTATATTTTTATCCCCAAAAATGACTTTAGATTGACTTTTTTGCATGTAGGGTGCAAATTTGAAATTTTCAAACAGCTGTTAAATAACAGTAACCTTGACCTATTTCAATTTCTAAATTTATTATTTTTGTATTCAATTCGTTACAAGTAATATCTAAAGACGTTTTTTAGATCTTAACTTTAATCTTTTGTTGAAAACAAAATGTGTTTTTCACGTCTTTTGATAGTAAGGTGTTAGTCAATTTCAAGGTAAATATCAAATTTCTGTTATTGGGTGCGAAATAGTATATATAAATGATTTGTTCTGAAATTAACGTCGAACTTGATTGAATTTAAAGCTATGTGTATAACTTTGCTTTAAAGAAGTAAAAATCACTGCAAACAGAGAAAAAGAGGGGGGGGCAAAAGTTATGAAAACAAAACGTCTATTAGAACAGGTAAAACACCCCTTCTTACATATACTAAATGAGCAACAATTGGCTATAATGTTTATAAGTATTCCAAAAATGTAATAAGGGAGAGGGTTATGTACAGCACCGATGTTTTTACAAACAAATGCAAACAAAAAAGGCGTAAGAAACCAAAGGAACATTAAAAACTTATAAAATGAAAACAAGCAGACAACAGTATTGCTAAAACACACACACACAAAAGATCAAATGCAAATAGAAAATTATGATCGAGGCTAGTATTACCTACTACGTTCTGTTGTCTCCTGTAGTTTTAGCCCATCAACCATGCCAAGGTCAGAGAACATATGGCAGGGTTTTTTTTTTTGTTTTTTTTTTTAATTTACATATCTTTCGGAATCCCCATTAGAAAGATTATTACTATATTTCCAACGATATTAAAATTGATTATATGTTTTATTTATTGTTTAGAAAATATTATGGACTTCTTAATTTTCATTCGATAACTAACAATGATTTATAAGGTACATACAGAAAAATGATATTTGCATCGTCATCAATGTTTTTACTGCAACCAGATGAGTATTTACATTTTGACATATGTCATTTGCCTGACATGGGCATACATCTGTACAGGATAGATTTTGTCGAAGCAAATGCAACCCTTTGAAAACACAGATTCCCCCTCACAAGTACAAACTAATCTTGCAGAAATTCGGATGAGATCTGACCTTCGAGATAGACAAGTCATTTTTCTTTTCCCATTCGAACTGAAGAGGAGAATGCTAGGTTAGTTTTGCTATTTTGGAAGATATCTTTACGTCTGGAGTGAAGCGCTTATTTCATATTGTTTAAAAGTAGATTCACAAGTAGGAAATTTGACAAGGGAGAAATTTTAAATTGTAGCCAATTTTACGCTCAATTTGTTCAAGCACAATGATCTATTTTTAGTTTTGACTTGAGATCATCCAACCTAACAACAAGATCTCGAGCTGCATTAATCGATTCATCGATGTCACAATAAGAAAGGTTTGACAAATCGGTGAAATCATCTGGGTTGTCCTTTTTAAAGACTTATAAAAAGTGCGCCTATCGATCCTAAACAGGACCGATTACATTGATTGTATCGCATCATGTAACATCATGTGCGGCTGGTACCATGTTACAGGTGGCAAACCCGATACTTTTACATGTGTCATGGACAGGTAAATAGCGGAGCAAATCTTGTGTGCAAGCTATATTGCCAGTTTGAAATCATAGCTCATGCAAATCACAAAATACGAATGGACAACAACTGTCATATTCCTGACATGGTACAGACATTTTCAAATGTAGAAAATGGTGGATTGAACCTGGTTTCATAGCGCTAAACCTCTCACTTGTACTTATGAACCCATAAGATAAGAACATCTGTATCTTGTGACTTTTTTACTAATAGCCTACTCTTGATTCCTTTCACACCGAACTCTTTGTCTACATGTATAGCATGTACAATCATGCGAGTATCTACTTCATCGGGCGTACAAAATAATTCTTCAAACCTGAATACTCCGTCTGAGCTGATTTAGGGTCCTTGGAAGTGTTAAATAGAATATGACTTCTTCATGTATCATAGTAACTGTTGATATACCATGATGCCGCACAATCAATTCACCAAGAAATCTGATTAAGGCCTGCTGGTTCTCACTGACCCAAAGAAATTTTATACAGTCAGGAATTTGACGACCTTCTATAAATGCCCTGAAACACTTTACAGACGAACAAGAACTTGATTAAGCTTTAAAATAACTGCAGTTGTGTCTGCTAGTGTAAGATTTATAGCAAGAATGATGGTACAACATTTTGTAATCATCAGTACGAAGATAGTCTAGGTCTGAAGCATCGTGCAATATACTAAAATATACATGATCTTTCCGTCCTCCCATAGCCTCGATAAAGCTTTAGTGTTAATTCCTCGCATATTAATAGGCAATTCAGTAGAAGAACCATGACATATAAGTTATAACACACTTATCCCATTGTATTTCAGTCCTACTTTGCTTAGGGTTAGATTAGCATAGTTTAACAGGACTGTGAATGTGTGCCATATACCGGGTCTGAAACGTGATCGAAGGATTTGTTTTGTATATTACAATTATAACAAAACTATCAATTAAAAGAAAACAATTAAAGTTACAAAAACCAACAAAATGATATTTCAAGTTACAAAACAACGATCTTCAAACAAACTGGACTATCAAAAACAAACAAATTGGCCATACAACAAGCAAAAAAAAGAAATGAAGTTAGTGACAATTGTCCTAGTTAATGACCTAATAGTGTAAGCTACAAAACGATTAACGACACGAGAAAAGACGTGTTTGAATCAAGACAAAATTATCACTAAATTTGTGTTTTTAATTGCTATTTTCTTTTCACCGATTAACATTACACGAAATATATTTGGCACACATATGAACCATGTCTTATTGATGTAATCAGAGTAAAAATCCCGTGAAAGTAACACGTAATAAAATTGCTTTCGTTGAAAATGTTGTTAATTTCAGCTATAAAAATAGACCTACTAAAATCATGAAATACTTATACTTAAATTATATAAATATTTTTTAGCTTTCTTTATATGAATAATTTGATATTAATTTTAAGCTAAATGATAAGTACAATTTGAACAAATAAAACAAAGAGGAATAATTTTATTTTTTGTGTTGAATATGACCTGTACTGTACAGTATCTTTGGGTACCATAAGAAACAACGAAATTTCGAAAGACGTGACCACGGCAGCATACGACGACATTCATGATTGGAAAATATAATGATTTTTCAACAGTTTGCATCTAAATTTAGCCGTATGTTCTCCGTTAACTTAAACTCGTTACCTAGACGTCTTTTTCGATACTGGGCACCCTACTAAAACGCATGTTTCAATAACTGTTACTGAAAAATGCACAAAAAAAAGAAAGAAAAAAGAGACAACATAAACCGACCACAAGTTAGACTAAGAAAAAGAAAAAAACAGAGATATTGCACGACGTTACCTTGGAATGCCTATATTTAGGTACACGGACGCAGCTCCAAATCTTAAATGCATGTACATGTAAACCTCTCGTGTTCCAATGTCAGTTATTCACCATCTTGATATTTATATGGAGATTGTTTATCCAGTTCATGACTTTTGTATAATTGGTGGCTCGCTGTATTGCATAAATGTGTAGTGAAGCAATAAGTTTATGTTGAAGTGAACAACTGTTTTTGTATAAACTTTATGTATTTGAAAAAAAATTCATTTTCACAACCATTCACCCGTAAGAAAATGAAACTTTATCCCTTTTCAGTGACCTTTGATATAACTACACACTATTATAAGCTTATTCGTCGTTGTTTATATACATTAATTCTGCTTTAATAAATTAATACAAAACATAATATCTAGTTTCAAAAAGGATTCAATCGTGGGATGAGCCTTAAAAATAAAAACACACAGTAAAACACAATAAGATTATATACGTTAATCACGTCTTCAGATATCTTGAAAGGAGATTTTTGACTAGTCAAGATATATATCGAAGTGAAAATACAGTATTTGAGGGGGTGCGCATTCTAATTTTATCTTTAATCTTTACAAATTTAATATAAATATAATAAATGACAAAAACCGATTTTTCTCAACCATATGTTATACAAGTACTTTATGAATATATTATTACTTTTTTGAGGACTCTCAGGAGGGTTCGTTTTAACTAATGGAATTATCAACTTGAAATAAAAATTATTTATTTAAAATATTTTTCAATTATTCTAATTCAGTGTTGGATTTTTGGGTGTTGGACTATTGGGGTGTCGGACTAATGGAGCGTCGGACCAATGGGGGTGTCGGACATATGGGGCATCGGAATAACGGGGCTACCTCGGGCTGATGATACAACACATTGGCACTCACACCACATCTTCCTATATCTAAATAAGGAAAGTCTTTTTAAGATCCACATTATACATATTCGCGACGATTAAAATTCGCGTTATTTTTCGACTCGCGAATATCGCGAAAATAAATCGCTCGCGAAAATTAGTTGGTTTACAGTATACGATGAAAATAGGAAAGTCCTTTCAAAACAGTTTTCGAATTTAGAAATCGATTTAGATGGGGCAGCCCCGATGTTCCGGCACCCCGTTAGTCCGACACCCCATTTGTCCGACACCCCACTAGTCCGACACCCCATTGGTCCGACACCTCATTCGTCCGACACCCCACTTGTCCGACACCCCATTTGTCCGACAAAGCATTAGTCCGACGACCCATTGTTCCGACACACCAATAGTCCAACAATACAATTAATCCCGACCAAGGCTAGCGTTAGACCAGTTTTTAGACATCAATCAGGGACACATCGATAGTACTATTATGTAAATGTTTATCTTTACGAGGAACAACATACGATAACTTGCACACCGAAACTGTGAACACACGCACTCCACATCAATTAACTTGTCAATTAACCCGCTATCCGAACCGATTTTTTTACCCCTCACCCCTGGCCTCCATTGCGGGAGATGCAAACAACAATCTTCAACTTCAACTCATTTATTTGACGGTAAAGAATTGGTTCAATATTATTGATTAAAGATGTATATACATTCATTGGTTACTTCGACCGAAACGGAAAACTGTGACTTATTTCCGTATTTATTTAATTGTTTATTGTTTGTCCTATTATATAGATCAATTGTATATGAAATAAAAGTGAACACAAATATGGCAATTTTGCGACTTAGATCAAGGGGTACCCCTAGAGTATCTATATCAAAGGCAACAAAAAAAGACCTAGTATACATTTTTATTTAGGGGCCAACTGAAACACGCCTCCGGGTGCGGGAGTTTCTCGCTGCATTGAAGACCCATAAGTGGCTTTCGACTGTTGTCTGTTCTTTGGTCTGAGTGTTGTCTCTTTGACACATTCCCCATTTCCAACCTCAATTTGACTATTAAGAAAAATAAAAGTTGTTCAAAACAAAAACTCGCACTCACAACCTGCAATTTAACTAGGTGATCTGGAAGGATATGAACAACACTACAAAGAAAGTCTCATCAGAAGATCGTTATATTCTTACTTTCTTACTTGTTACCGGTATTCGATTGTGCAATAGTAGTTTCATGGAACCAAGAAAAAAAAACACGTACATGTATATTATTACAAAAAGCATCTAGCTGAGCAAAGTATCAAACTATCAACCAAATAAATGCAGGTTCAAATGTTGAAAGTAATGTTATGGCAGTTCTGTGTTTGTTTTTATACGCCAGTCAAAATTGGACGTTTTATGGTACATAAATGTCCGTCTGTCCGTTTGTCAATCTGTTTGTCCGGCGTAAACATGTCGCATCGTAACTTGAGAACGACTCATCCAAATTTCATGAAACTTAACATGATAGTTGTTTCTTATGATGGTCAAACGATCTGTATACTTTTTGATGACAAAAAGATTTAAACTTTTTGAGTTACGGGACTTTGTAACTAAAACAGGGGTGTAATTTTTTCACATGTCGAGCCGTATCTCAAAAGCCATTGACGATTAGCGCGTAAAACTTCACATACTTCTTAGTTTTATTAATCTAAAGATCAATATATACATTGTACTTAGTTTTTGGTTTTGATTCAAAATTTTATTTAGAAAAATTGAGGTTTGTTTTGGGTTTTTTTTAATAAAAAATGGAGGGGGGTGTCACATGTTGCGGCGTATCTCAAAAACAATTTATGATTTTAACTAACAACTTTATACACTTCTTAGTTATATTAATGTGTTAAGATCTGTATACTTTTGGTGATGATTCAAAATTTTATTTTAGAGTTCTTGATTTTTTTTTAAAGGGGGGTTCTCACATGTCACGCCATATGTATGAAAATATAATTTATGATTATTGCATAAAAATTCACACACAAGACGACGGACGTATCATGCGCTCATGGCGCAGCTGTTCATTAAACAAGTATTGCTGCGCATATATCTACATATGCTGACGTCATCGAATGCATAATGGAGTTCTTTATCGCTTCATATACCGGGTTGTTTTTTCGGGGTGTAAACTTTTGAGGATAGAATAAAAACTACAAATTAAATTTCGAAAGTGAACATGCAAAAGTATGATAAAAGTTATGAATCCGCAAAAATATTAACTTCCAAACGGCGAAAATAACCCGCTATACCGTATAAGAATAAAATAATATTTGTATATTCCGAAGGCATACTGGATATTTTACGGAGGGGACCAACCTAGCGAAATCCCAACCCTCCCCTAACCTGGGACAGTGGTACAAACGATAACAGTACAAACATAGGAACGAACTATTCAAATCAGTTGAAAATGGCTTAACTCATCAAATGGACAAAAATACAAGTGGATGTGGCCGGGTTCTTGTACATTCCAACAAGAAATAGACACTAGGAACAGATTTGCTAGCATGTTTTTGAGTGAAAATTTTATATATCTTTTAATGTACGAATGTAGTTTGCAATTATAATTTTCAGTATTTCAAGCATTTGCATAGTTATATAATGTCATTATAACATTAACGCTACCAACTTCCCTGCACCAGATGCGCATTTCGACATTACATGTCTCTTCAGTGATGCTCGTGGCCAAAATATTTGAAATCCAAATTGAAACTTTTAACATAATCTATAATGTTAAAAGTGTCGGACTAACGGGGTGTCGGATTAGTGGGGTGTCGGACTAATGAAGTGTCGGACTTTTGGGGTGTCGGACCAATGGGGTGTCGGACTAACGGGTTGTCGGAATATCGGGGCGACCCCATTTAGATTAGCAACGTGCTTCAAATAAAAAAAAATCGATTCGCAAATTCGAATACAGTCTTGGAGGACCTTCCTTTTTTCAACGTATCTTAAAATCATTTTTAGGTGAAATGTGTTCTGTAAAAAAAATATTTTTTGTGTACTCAATATCATACATGTCAGGTGTACTAAACAAAACCCCATAAACTAAGCAAACTTATCACGTGCACAAACAATTACATGTACATGTACTAAGGCACCACTATTGCTAAATTCAATCAGTAAACAACATTTGAACAATCAGTAATAATTCGAGAGGTTAATGCCAAAACCATGTATCTGAATTTTGCAGCATTTTTGGAAATCAATAAAAACATCAATTTTCACTTGTCCTTTGAATAAAATGCTTGAAATTTTATAGTTATGTAAAATTAAGAATAGTTAATAAAATGTCATCTCCCCTCAAGTAGTAATTATTATTTTAGTGATAATTTAATTGATTTACACTATACATTTTGTTTGCTGAATGTATTTGTTTTGATTAATACCAGCTATCAATGCCATTACAGAGTACTAACAATTGACTTTGCATTGATCTTTTCCATTGCCCATCCTTCTGACTCTTCGTCCGTTTGGCTTTTGTCTCTGTTTTTTTCTGACAATAATCTGTCCATGCGTTTAGCAGAATCATCTGTTGGTGTTGAAAAATTTGAATCACTTGAGTTATAATCATGTTTTGTAGGTTTAAATGAATCTCCACTCTCATAAATTGACTCCAATTCACTCCTTATCTCTTCAGTTGCTCTTTTTTGGTCATGTTTTCGTTATAACTGTTTCAGTGGTTCAGTGGTATATATTGTCGTCACTTGGTTCACTATCAGTTTGCTTATCCATAGAATGTGGTACGCATTGTTTTAATTTCTTTGTTTTTTTTCGTCGTCTTTTATGTTTTCTTTGGTAATACAAGCCTACAGCGATAGTATCAGATTGGGTGGTTGTACATGTAGCTTGTTGTGATGTCATCGTTATTACGTAGCTTCTTTAGTGACAGTTGATTCCCTTATTGTATTTATAGTTGGATTAGCCCTTGTAGTTTCTGCTATTGTATCTTAAGTAGTAGTAAATGCAAATTCTGTGTTACATTGTAGCTGTCAACTCTTCATTGGTAGGGACAGGTGGTGTGGTTGTTATTGCAGTTTTTATTGCATTTGCTATTGATGGTGTCTCTACCGTGGTGATTGATTCGTCTGTCGTAGTAAATGCAGCTGTAGACGCAATTTTTTCATCTGTAGTAATTGTCGCTTTGATAGTGCAGGATGCAGCTATGGTGTTAGTTCTTGTCTCTGCAGTGGCGGTGCTAGATTATGTGTTGGTAGTATCTGTAGTTATCATTGCACATGCTGTTGAAGTAGTGTCTGTAAGGGTTTTTGATGAATATGTTATATTTATAACTGACACAGTAGCCGTTTCCACTTCTGTAGTGTATATATCTTGGGAAGTATCAGTGTCATCTTTGGGAATGGTTTCTGCAGTTGTCATTGCAATAACAGATTTATTCTTATCTAAAGTGTTTCTGGATTCTTCAGGAGCAGCTGTACCAGTTCCACTGGTAACTTCTGTATCATGTAGAGTAGTCATTCCAGTGTCGGTTGTCATGTAGATTAGTCATTCCAGTGTCGGTTGTCATGTAGAGTAGTCATTCCAGTGTCGGTTGTCATTTAGAGTAGTAATTCCAGTGTCAGTTGTCATGTAGAGTAGTCATTCCAGTGTCGGTTGTCATGTATTTTGTAATAGTGACAGGTAGTGTAGTGGTGTTGCAGTTGTTGAAAGAACTTTAACAGTGCTGTTTACTTCATCTGTCAAAATTACAGAATCACCAGTCGTTGCCACCGCTTTGTTAGTTTTATCTTGTGCAGTAGTATTTGTAGTTTTTGTTTTATCGGTCGCGGTAATCAGTGTACTTGCTGATACAGTCGCTTCTGTAGCAGTGGTTGTTGAACCTGTCATAAGTGTAACAGTCACATTAGTAGTTGTGAAATATTTTGTAGTATTTTCAGCATAATAAGTTGCAGTTTCATTTGGTATTTTTCGCACCTTCAGTTGTTATGGCAGCTAGCAAGATGATAGCATCTGCAGAATTCGTTGTACTTATTGTTGTAGTAGTGTCTACAGTGGTGGTTTCTGTTATTGCTGTAATGGTACTAGCCTCACCAGGTATCTTATTTGAATCTGGTTCCCTTGTTGTTGTTTTATCTTGGGATGGTGTCAATACTATAGCGGTAGTGGCTAAATGTGTATCGGTAGTTTCTAAAGTTCTTGATATGGCTCTAGTTTCTTCTACAGAGGAACCAGTATTATTTTCTGTATTTGCAGTTGCTATTAACACTGATGATGTAGTTGTCCATTCATGTTGAAAGTCTAAAATGAATTAAAAACAAATATTTTAAATAAATAAAAAGAAACTTGCCAATACACAAAAATTGATTTATCTTAAATTCTGATAGAATGATTTTTTTCTATATTTAAAATCATTATTTTGAGTCTTTTGTTTAAACTGTAAGAATTCAACATTTAATTTTAACCAAATAGCTACCTGTTTAAACTGCAATATATGTGTAAACATTGTTAAGAGTTAAAGTCTTTAAAGTTTGTTATACCCTCCTGTTATATAAGTACATGTAGTTATGTTTCTCCGGAATTTTTTAACCTTTTAGTTTTTAACCGGATTTAGAGGGAAAATCGGCTGCCAAACAGTGTGCGTTCATTAACATGCAAACGCTTTAACAAACATTTTTCAATTTTAGATATGTTTTTTTTACATATTTTTCAAGACGTTTGCACAAAATATTAAGATGTGCACGTGTGCAATATGATTGAACATAAAACCATATTTATAATCCAGACAAGGGTGTGGGGTTTCTAGGCATAGATAATTATGGTTCCTATACCCTATACATGTATACTAAATTTGTCCCTATACCCTATACATGTATACTAAATTGGTCCCCACACCCTATAAATGTATACTAAATTGGTCCCTATACCCTTTACATGTATACTAGATATTACATAACAGTATATTAACTGTTGTGCTAAGCTCTTGGGAGCTTTAAATTTATTCTAGATATTTTTACAGTTGATACATTTTAATTTATCAAACTTACCTTTTGTCGGATGTATTCCACTTTGTTTAATTATATTCATACCTCCTTGCAGTTTGCTGAAAAAAAATGAAAGTAAAGAAATTTACAACATTTCAATCTTTATTCTTAAACATTAATTTATAGATTAAATACTGATTACTTAATAAATCTTAATTTCTTAATAATATATAATCATGCAGCACATGTTGTTATTAATTATAATAACTGATAAAAGAAATTTGAAATATTTGAAACTAATAATTAATACAAACAGTGCAACCTGATTAAACCGAACCCTGAATAAACCGGAAACCTGTCTAATCCAAACTTGTTCTGAAGACCAATCATATCACATTTTATGCATTGTGAACCTGATGAAACCGAATACCTGCCAAAACCGAACGAAATCTCAAGTCCCGAAGGTGTTCGGTTTAGTCAGGTTTCACTGTACATACCTTTTTTTATGATCCAATTTCCGGTTTTCTATAATTTCTTTTTACAACTGTTTTCTGGATGACTCACATACGCCTCAGCTAAGGAATTCTTTATAAAATTATCTGATAACCAAAGAACCTTAACTTTACTTACTGTTTCCTGTCTCTACATATCATAATTTATTTTAACATTTGCAACATATTATCTACAGATGTGTGATTATAGCTTACACAATCTAGATATAAATTAAACATTGTGCAGTGCCAAAACCAGGTATCTCTATGTAATATATATTGGCATGAATTGTAAGATTAATTTAAATTCCCGTATGAAAGAAAATAAAATCTTCAGATAAGACTTTCTTTCTTATAGAATAACAATATACAAAAATCCTAAAGTAATGCAAGTTCAATTCAGCTGAATGTGTGACTATTTGGCAGTTGACTTTTTGTGGTAAATTTGATAAGACTTTTCAGTTCTGGTCAATAAACAATACAAACCTTATCGTATTGGTCTGATAATTACAGATATGAATTATCGCATACCTATAAACATATTAGATACAAAAACTAAAACTTGAAATTTTTTCAGATGCTACATTTTGTCAGTAACCCATGTATATTTTTCATGTACATTGAAAAATCCTCATGTTTTATTTGTATACTTGCATCGGCATCCATCATGCACATATATGGGGGTGGTGGTAAAGAAATAGAAAACCTATAAATAAACTCATCATAGATACCAGGATTGAAATTTTATATTTGCGCCAGACGCGCGTTTTGTCTACAGAAGACTCATCAATGTCGAGAAGGCCAAATAAAGTACGAAGTTGAAGATCAATTGACTTTGTATCAAAAAAGTCATACAAAGTCATTAAATATACCCATCATAGATTCCAGGGTTGAAATTTTGTACGCCACATGCGCGTTTCGTCTACAAAAGACTCATCAGATATGCTTCAATTAAAAAAGTTAAAAAGGCCAAATAAATTACAAAGCACAAAGGGCCAACATTTTTTAAAGGTTTTCTCATATACAACATGTACAACTAAGGTTATCTATTCCAGGGATAAACAATATTGTAGAATTTCGACAACTGACAAAATCAAACGCTTTCAATCAACGACAAGTGAAAAATAACTGACATTTTCCTCGAAAATCTGATAATATGTTGTTTGATTCAACATGTTCAATTTATTGGCATATTATAATGTTACATTGTTCGTTTGGTATGTTTATGGTTTTTCTATCCACAGTCCCTCTTAGTAGTTTTTGTTGGTTCTGTTATGGTTGTTGTTGGATCTGTCGTGGTAGTTGTTGGTTCAGTTGTGGTTGTTGTTTGATCAGTTGTAGTAGTTGTTGGATCAGTTTTAGTAGTTGTTGGAACAGTTGTAGTAGTTGTTGGATCAGTTGTAGTAGTTGTTGGATCAGTTGTAGTAGTTGTTGGATCAGTTGTAGTAGTTGTTAGATCAGTTGTAGTAGTTGTTGAATCAGTTCTAGTAGTTGTTGGATCAGTTGTAGTACTTGTTGGATCAGTTTTAGTAGTTGTTGAATCAGTTCTAGTAGTTGTTAGATCAGTTTTAGTAGTTGTTGGATCAGTTTTAGTAGTTGTTGAATCAGTTCTAGTAGTTGTTGGATCAGTTCTAGTAGTTGTTGGATCAGTTGTGGTACGTGTGGGATGAGTTCTAGTAGTTGTTGGATCAGTTCTTGTACTTGTTGGATCAGTTTTAGTAGTTGTTGAATCAGTTGTAACAGTTGTTGGATCAGTTTTAGTAGTTGTTGAATCAGTTGTAACAGTTGTTGGATCAGTTGCAGTAGTTGTTGGGTCAGTTGTAGTAGTTGTTGGATCAGTTGTAGTAGTTGTTGGATCAGTTGTAGTACTTGTTGGATCAGTTGTAGTAGTTGTTGGATCAGTTTTAGTTGTTGTTGGATCAGTTTTAGTAGTTGTTGAATCAGTTGTAGTAGTTGTTGGATACGTTGTAGTAATTGTTTGATCAGTTGAAGTAGTTGTTGGATCAGTTGTAGTAGTTGTTGGATCAGTTGCAGTAGTTGTTGGATCAGTTGTAGTAGTTGTTGGATCAGTTTTGTTGGATCAGTTGTAGTAGTTGTTGGATCAGTTGTAGTAGTTGTTGGATCAGTTGTAGTACTTGTTGGATCAGTTGTAGTACTTGTTGGATCAGTTTTAGTAGTTGTTGGATCAGTTTTAGTAGTTGTTTGATCAGTTTTAGTAGTAGTTAGATCAGTTGTAGTAGTTGTTTGATCAGTTGTAGTAGTTCTTGAATCAGTTGTTGTAGTTGTTGGATCAGTTGTAGTAGTTGTTGGATCAGTTTTAGTAGTTGTTGGATCAGTTCTAGTAGTTGTTGGATCAGTTCTAGTAGTTGTTGGATCAGTTGTGGTACGTGTGGGATCAGTTCTTGTACTTGTTGGATCAGTTTTAGTAGTTGTTGAATCAGTTGTAACAGTTGTTGGATCAGTTTTAGTAGTTGTTGAATCAGTTGTAACAGTTGTTGGATCAGTTGCAGTAGTTGTTGGATCAGTTGTAGTACTTTTAGATCAGTTTTAGTAGTTGTTGGATCAGATGTGGTACTTTTTGGAGCAGTGTTAGTAGTTGTTGGATCAGTTGTGGTACTTTTTGGAGCAGTTTTAGTAGTTGTTGGATCAGTTGTGGTACTTTTTGGATCAGTTTTAGTAGTTGTTGGATCAGTTTAAGTAGTTGTTGGATCAGTTTTGTAGTTGTTGAATCAGTTCTAGTAGTTTTGGATCAGTTGTAGTAGTTGTTGGATCAGTTGTAGTAGTTGTTGGATCAGTTCTAGTAGTTGTTTGATCAGTTGCAGTAGTAGTTGGATCAGTTTGTAGTGTTGTTGGATCAGTTTTAGTAGTTGTTGGATCAGTTGTGGTACTTTTTGGATCAGTTTTAGTAGTTGTTGGATCAGTTGGATACTTGTTGGATCAGTTGTGGTACTTGTTGGATCAGTTGTAGTAGTTTTTGGATCAGTTGTGTACTTTTTGGAGCAGTTTTAGTAGTTGTTGGATCAGTTGTGGTACTTTTTGGATCAGTTTTAGTAGTTGTTGGATCAGTTTAAGTAGTGTTGGATCAGTTTAAGTAGTTGTTGGATCAGTTTTAGTAGTTGTTGAATCAGTTCTAGTAGTTGTTGGATCAGTTTAGTAGTTGTTGGATCAGTTCTAGTAGTTGTTTGATCAGTTGCAGTAGTAGTTGGATCAGTTGTAGTAGTTGTTGGATCAGTTTTAGTAGTTGTTGGATCAGTTGTGGTACTTTTTGGATCAGTGTTTGTAGTTAGTTGTTGGATCAGTTTAGTAGTTGTTTGGATCAGTTTGAGTAGTTGTTGGATCAGTTGTAGTAGTTTGTTGGATCAGTTTTAGTAGTTGTTGGATCAGTTGTGTACTTTTTGGATCAGTTTTATAGTTGTTGGATCATTGGATATTGTTGGATCAGTTGTGTACTTTGGATCAGTTTAGTAGTTTTGGATCAGTTGTGGTACTTTTTGGATCAGTTTTAGTAGTTGTTGGATCAGTTGTGGTACTTTTTGGATCAGTTTAGTAGTTATTGGATCAGTTTAAGTAGTTGTTGGATCAGTTTAAGTAGTTTGTTGGATCAGTTTTAGTAGTTGTTGATCAGTTCTAGTAGTTGTTGGATCAGTTTAGTAGTTGTTGGATCAGTTCTAGTAGTTGTTGGATCAGTTGCTAGTAGTGTTGGATCAGTTCTGTATTTGTAGTTGTGTTGGATCAGTTTGTAGTAGTTGTTGGATCTAGTTGTTGGATCAGTTGTACTTTTTGGATCAGTTTTTAGTTGTTGATTGGGAATCATTGGTACTTTGGATCAGTTGTGGTACTTGTTGGATCAGTTGTAGTAGTTTTTGGATCAGTTGTAGTAGTTGT
>JAHUZM010000689.1:0-22257 GCA_019925275.1 Mytilus edulis
AAGAGATCAGAAATATTTAAACCCTGCAACTCTGAAATGGCGACTGAACGACAAGCTGAAGGTCCATCCCCACATTCTTCAATCATCGGCACAATACTTGTACTTTCATTCACTGTTTCAGGTGGCGGCAAGGCAAGTAAAGTTGAATTTTCAGGTGCTGGCAATGCTAGAACAGCAGAATTTTGGGTGGCTAGACTTTTTCCCATTGCATGGCCCATTGCAATTTTCTCTTCAGTGTCAGTTCTCTGATAAACAGTGAGAGACTGAACTGATTTATGTCCGGTCACTGCCATTATTTGAGATGGATTAAACATACTTTTTGTCAATATTGTTGCTCCAGTTGCACGAATGGAATGATTTGTGTAAATTTGTGAAAGTTTAGCCCCCTCACTCAACTTTGTCATGAATTTTGCCAATGTTTTTTCTCCTAATCGTGAGTTACAATACCAAATTGTATCGTCATCATTGAATGATTCCTTCGGCCTCTGCCATAAACTAGTGCATAAAGGATGAAGTTTGCTGATATATGTTTCATAAGATTTGACAGGACAATAGGGTGATCCAGGGAACTCGGGCATAACGCCTGAGGTTGATTCTCTGTCATTACCTCTATGATTTTTTGTGAGTTCATCTTCACACTTTGCCACATATTTAAGTCCAATCTTTGGATCATTTAAAACTTTAAATGTAGATTTTGTCATTCCATGCATATTTTCCTGTGATCTTCTACAAAAATATAGCCTGATATCAAATTGCACTTTGTTCAGTAGAGCTTCTGGTGCGTCAGGGATCATTATAATAGATTCATATAATGTCATACGGTCTGTTTCATTGATGACTGGGTGGTGGTCAACACTGCCTTTACCTAACCTTTTTAACTCTGCAAGCGCTGCCTTAAAACACTCATTTGCATCACAAAACTCAGGGTCCTTTATTATATCAATCTTCCGGCTGTAAGGAACCCCATGTAGATGTCTGTTTAGAGCATGTCTGGTGTTTTCGAACGATGTAGCTTTGTAGTGTTCACCGTCTTGTTTACGTGCGTTCATGTAAAAGTGCCCCAACACTTCGTTTAGTTTTCCTGAGTTATATTCCTCAAACTGTTCGTCCTCGTCTGTTGCTTTTAAATATGCTTTAAGAAGTCTTGCTGCTTTTTGGTTACTTTTGATTGTTTCTTTAGAATTAATCAGCATTTTCTTTTTTTCAATATCGTCTGCTGTCAGGGACGCAAACCGTTTCGTCGCCATTTTGAAATTTTCTGTTGAGAGCAAAGAACGATAACTCTATCGTTGACAGGGTATTGCTAAAACAGTGACCGGGTATAAAAAATACATGGTCTTTGTCAGGGTATTGCTAAAACATAAACCGGGTATAAGTAATACATGGTATTCACGTGGTGATAATTAAGGACAGGGATTGGTTGATTTCTTAAGAGGTGGGGTAAGTGCAGATACAGTGGGAATTCTTGTGACAAATTTTAAATACCTTCCCTGTAAAGTCTAAAAACTTGATTTTTTAAGTATGTGTTCCTTCTTATCAAAGACTCTATTAATTATAACTTCTGGTAAATAGTAACACTTAAAAGAAAAATTTAAATGAAAACAAAATTTTCATATAATGATATCATTTCCCTACGAAAATAATAACGATGAGTGCGATATACAGCAGGCTATAGGAGCTGTGTGCTAAATTGGTTTAAAATGTTGCTTTGCGAATGAATTCCTGGAGTACCAACTTCAATTTATTTTGCTGTTGGCTGTATACATCTCTGGAACATGACAAAGATCTTTCATGTCACCAATTTTGGGAGTCGTCCAAACAGACATAATTTATAGAATCACTTTATGTAGTGTAGATCAAAAGATTTAATCGGCAATGAATAAATCTACCATTTCTGTATATATACATTTGTGTATTCAATAATGAGGTTAAGTGTTTGTGTATTGAGATGTATAATGAAGGGTCTGTTTAATTACGTCAGACTGAGGACGATAAATAATCTGGTTAATATGATTGGCATGAAATGAGGTGGGACATTGTAATTAAGCCCCATCTTTTCTCTAATTGTTTAGTGAGCATGACAGTTCTCAATCAAACTGGTATTGTATCATTACTCTTACCTAATTAAAATGACAGACAAGCCTGCAAATTGACATACTTAAAGACATACATACTTCAATGAACTGCTCCAAAGATATAAATAACACAAACTTTTCACAGTTTATATGTGCATATGTACCCAGACATCATATGGGAACTTTATTTTAGTGTGTTTACATTTTGTAAATGTAGTAGCTAATCTGTGCTCATTTGTACTTCTTGTTTGGGAAGTCGGTGCCTTAGGAAAGACTTGGAAGAATAGTTCCAATCTTTAAAAAAAATGATTCGTATGATGATAACCATAATTAAAACAGCAGTTGTGAAGAAAAAAACGATAAAAATTTAATGTGACTCTTAAAGATAATCATAATTTATGGTTGTCCTCATTAAACTCTCAACGGATCTATCTTAATAAATCTTCCATCTTTAACGATAAGTTTGTATCAAATATATTTGATATATGACCACGCTATTAAAAACGGATAGTTCAATAAGGTGTGAAAATATCCAACTATGAAATAAAATTGAGAATGGAAATGGAAAATATGTCAAAGAGACAACAACCCGACCAAAGAGCAGACAACAACCGAAGGCAACCAATGGGTCTTCAACGCAGTGAGAAAATCCCGTACCCGGCGGTGGTCTTCAGCTGGCCCCTAAATAAAATTGTGTACTAGTTCAGTAAAAATGGACGTCACACTAAACTCCAAAACATATAAATGAACTAAAATTAAAAAAACCAGACAAGACTAACAAAGGCCAGAGGCGCCTGACTTCGGACAGGTGCAAAAATGCGGCGGGGTTAAACATGTTTTTTGCTATCTCAACCCTCCCCCTATACATCTAGCCAATTTAGAATAAAGAAACACATATCAATACGCACAGTAAAACTCAATTTAAAAGAAGTCCGAGTCCGATGTCAGAATAGGTAACAAAAGAACTAAAACGACAAAGGACTTTTTAAAAGCGCTTTGTGATCTAAAATATATTGCAAATGTAACTGGGGACCGCTTAAACTAAAGCTCTCGAATACGAATACCAATAATTTATGAAACCAATTATCGGCCCTTTAAAGGCATTTTACATATAATGATTACAAATAGATAAAGTAAGAAAAAACAAAAATGATTATGCTTATGATAATATGGATTTAACTACAGCAGTTATTTTCTTATCGTAAAACATTTATAACAAATGAAAGCAACAATGTTGCATATTTCTTCATATTTACAAACAGAAGCCAAATACATTGGGTTTTCTGAATTTTGAATTATAACATATTTTTAAAGAAGAATTTAACATTACTTGTCGCTGTTGTTCGAATGATAGACATTCCATCAGAAAATGATTTTCATTTTTCAATTGAATTTAAAGATCAAGATTTACAAATTCTTTTTTTAAGTTTATTTGGATTAGATGTATTATAAACAATAACGCTTGCATTGAAGCGATTAAGAAATTAAGAAAAGGAAACAAATTTTACCTTCTATCTGTACCTTCCATTCTCCTAAAATGTGTTGACTTGTGAATAATCCTATGCTTCTTACTATAAAAGGATTTGGGTCGGTCCACTCAGCTATAACATTTATACCAACGATAAGTCCTTTTCCTATCATTAGAACTCCGTTTATGACACTGATCCAAAATGGTCGGTATTCATCACATGAACAAACGCCAGGGGTGTCTTAAAAGACGGTTTTCTGACTAGCCAGTGTAAGTGAATCATCATTCCGTCTTTGAAAACCTGACCTTATATTTTTATTGCTACCAATTTCAAAATTATACATGGGCTTTGAGGAATCTCCATCGTCAGAATTTGACATAATAATTCTAACAGCATGACACGCCTTTACCGTAAATGTTAGTGTCGTAATTCCACTTAAATCAAGACCATGTTTGTTGATATCAACAACGTACTGCAAAAAATTAGCGATGTGAACAAAACTCTTGTATGCAATCTTTGGTGTTGTAAATGTATTTTCAATTACCAGTCCTATAAAATAATATATATCAACCAATCAAGTTCAAGTAAGATAGGAAATTATATGATAAAACAAGGTGGGTAGGATACTTGTACTAAAGGGCCATTAGAAAAACAAAGAGACAGCACCATGACTGGAAGAAAAAAAAAAAGACAGTTCGAAAATAGTTCAAAACACTTAGCTATATTCTTATTTGTTAATTCCGAACTAAGACCGAAAAGACGAAAAGACAAACATAACACAAAACATTAAAACGAACTTTGTAAACAACAGGGGAAGAAGCAAAATTCCGTTAACAAGGCTTGTCTATTGGAGCCAAACAGATAAAGGAAAGGGAACCAGTCTATTCCATTTACTTACTAAATTAATTTGCTGTGACATACTTCATACAATTCAGTTTTAAAAAAGGGCACACCAATCAGGTAAATTACGAAATTGTTTATTAAAAAGTCATCGTTTCGATTTCTGTTCGGAATCATCAACGCTGCATACAATTTGAAACTAAACCCCTTTTGTGGAGGACTCAGTTTTTATGAAATTCGTCTGATTGTTTCTGAACTAATGATGTTATTCATTTTTAAAGGAAGAAAACAAAACTCAGAAATTGAAGAAAAAAAACTTTCTCATGCCATGACAGAAAAACGAAAGGACAAACAAACTTAATTAATACTTCGCTACAAACGTCTTTATTCACCTGTTATATTATAGGAAGTGAAAACCAAACAAAACGGCTTACTACCAATAAGATAAGAACGGTTTTTGTTTTGATAATGTTTTTGGTGTATTTTATCAATTAGATTATTGTATACTTTAATATGAATGAAGGGGAAGAATTAGTCAAATATTTTTGAATGGCGTAGAATGTGAAAGCTACATGTATTTCTTATTTTTATTATTCAAATTCGTGTGTTGAGACTTACATTATTTATCCTGTACCTGACCGTTTTACTATGCGAATAAAAGTGTACATTTCAATGTATGCGATATGCATAGAACATATAATGTCGTTTACTGCTGTAGTTATGAGTGAGCGGCAATATTCAAATTATAAGAGTTTTTTAGTTTCTTCTTTGCGGTCCGCGTTCATACAATATATAAATAATAAAAATGAAAAATACATTGCTGAAACTGTTAAAGTAAGTTCAGTAAATTGTAATTGTTTTGTTCTGTATTTGATGAAAATTTAGAAAACAGATTTATAATTTCAATAAAATCTGTACCTTTGACTTATATGCCGATAATCTACAAAGTTAAAATAACGAGTTTTCGGGTTTTTTCTCTCGGAAGTACATGGTTCAAACTTATAGAGATAAAGATTTTTCAGGTTATTCTCGCATATGAAACCTCTCTAGCAGTAAAAACTCTCTCAATGTTTATCTAAAACAATTTCCCGAATAGTAGAAAACGTACAAAATCAAAATGACGTCACAAATATTCTTACTAGGTACTCAGTTGTAAAGACATATCCAATGCCATTTTAATTGCAGTGGAAACAAAAATTTGATACACAATGTAATTAATACCGTTCTCAATTAAACCTTTGAATTTTATAATGAAACTAAAATTAAAAAAGTAAAATGATAGCTTCAAAGTAAAGAGTGTTTTGAAATCAGGCATCTATAATCTTTCTTTTCAACCAAAAATACCAACTGTATATTGTTCCACCACAAAAGGACCTGTTTTCTCTAAGAGGTCGACAATTTCATTATAACAGAAACAACGGAAGAGAGGACTTTTTAATAAATATGCTGGCCTAAAAAACTTCGAGTGCAAAATAGGATTTTTTTTTTATAATTACTTAAAAACAAAAGAATGAAATTTTGTATGCATTTAAAACTTGTTACATTTGAAAATCGAAAACATGTATATGTAGCATCTATACTTCAAGCAATACAATGGATTATATTATGTTAGTCTTACCTAAAGTCTTCAAAGCAACAATACTTAAGAGGAATAATCTTAGGCGAAAATCCATCTTCTAATTCTTCTTCTACTCATTAAGCCAAATTATTGTAGGGTTATGAAAGAAGTTCTTTCCTCTACTGATATAAATATCAACAAGATACATAAAATATTTAGCGAAAGTCGATATCATTATGTATGACCGTGTATAATTCAATAACGGCATTTTAATTGGAAAATTAAATTCACGTGTATCGTATAATTTCCCCATGAAATGATCGAAGATTGTCGGAAGGGGAAATCTTGTTTGATAAATATGTTTAAAAATAATTCATTTTTCCTGATGTTTTATGAAACAAATGTTCTAGTGTATTAACGTTTAGGACAACCTTACTTGTTTAAGCCATTTACTTACTGAACAATTATTTCGCGGGGTGTTAACAAATATAATAAGATTTCAAGTTGTCCCCTGATTTCAGTAGTTCGCACCGTTTTTATATCCCTTTACCGTCGGAATTGAATGATTTGTTTTTTAATGCATTGAAAGTACAGGATCCGGTGACAATGCTTATTGTAAGAAATAGCTATACCATGAAAGCAGTTGCGACCATAAATTGACTAAAAATTTAGGATGACTTAATGTTTATAAGAAGATACAAGTTATCAAAATTCCAAAATAAATTAAATCAAAGCACTTAGCAAGGATGAACCCGATATCTAATTGCTGGCAAATAGTTAATTCAGAATAAAATATCTCTGAAAACTGTAAGAAGTAACTTGCAGTTGTTTTCTTATGTCCAGTATCAAATATTTCAATAACTTTTAGGAAGATAAACAGTTTATCAGTTTGGTAATTGATGTTGGCATAGAGGGTTGACATCAAATAGGACAACTGAAAGAGAAAAGTGCAAGGCACTGTCTGGGTATATAAAAAAAGAAGATGTGGTATGATTGCCAATGAGACAACTCTTCACAAGAGACCAAATGACACAGAAATTACCACCTTTAGGTCACCGTACGGCCTTCATCAATGATCAAAGCCCATACGGCATAGTCAGCTATAAAAGGCTCCGAAATCGCAAATGTAAAAACAATTCAAACGAGAAAACAAAAAAATGAACGAAAAACAAATATGTAATACAGCAACAAACGACAACCACTAAATTACAGGCTCCTGACTTGGGACAGGCATATAGATACAGAATTTGGTGGGGTTAAACATGTTAGCGGGATTCCAACCCTCCCCTAACCTGGACAGTGGTGTAACAGTACAACATAAGAACGAACTATAAAAATCAGTTGAAAAAGGCTGAACTCATCAGATGGATTCAAATAGAAATACATATAACATAAACACAGAGTGTACGTGGCCGGGTACTTGTACATCCCAACAACAAAAAGACATTAAGTACAGATCTGAGAGTGAACGCCGGATAATAATTTAAAAAAAGCATTGGCAGTCCGATCTGTCGTGACTTTGTATAAAATGTCAAACCGGCTGTCTCCCTCGAATGTGTTTTCATATTCCTATTCCAACACCAAAATGTATATTCATATAAAAGGTATATTTTACTTTAAAATTAAAGGTGTAGAGCCAATTTCCTCCTGGGTCTATTACACAACAGCGGCAATTAGAAAAAAAACTATTAAAAATCGTTTCTTAAAATTCACATTATCAGAGTTTAATGGGTGTTCTTATAAATACTTACAATACTACCCACGTTTTTATATTTAAGCATGGAATGTCCCAAGGGCACCGATAAAGCATTATTCTATTACAGATCATAAATTATACTTGTACATTTAACAATTCGTTCCTCTGATTAGGAAGGGTCTAATTTCGCCGATTTGTTTTGTATACAGAAAGCAGTAGCCTAGCTTACCGTCAGTATGTGCCCAAACCAGTCCGAATAAATCACAAAGAAGACGAACTCGGGTTTGCACTTTGTAAACGAATAATTGTTAGTTACCCGAACGAGATCAGTGGATTCTAAATTTCTTTGTTGATAAAATATTAAACTACATATAAGAAGTGCTGTTTATCTGTCAGATAAAACGATTTGAAACAATTTCAAAACCAAAAATTCAACCAAAATGTTAAATTTAACAGCTTGACCTGATGTTTAACTTATAGGAACCATTTATATCCAGAATGTTTAGTGTATAATTTTTGTAATGCCAATTTATAACCAATGTCCAGATCTTTAAGAGACAAATGCCGGTCAGGATTCACCAACTACTTAAATAATCTCTCTGACATTGTGAAATTGTTTACAGTATACTTCATAGCGCATTTACCCTAACATTTTAACGCAAATCAATGGACAAATAAATTTTGTACTAAAATTTTATCATTTCACAATTATTTTCCTATCATTTGTTATTCATTTGTTTTGTTAAGCAACAACACCAAAAGAACTATGTTAGTGAGAGTCTGGCTCGATGATTAAATTGATGTGACACATAACATACCAACATGAATGACTATGGAAGCACCACGAGTATATTCATCGATTGTTAAAATGAATAGATATTCGTGTACATTTCTTCTTATCATAAAACGCCTCATGCAACCACGCATCCCATGTTGCCTGATAGTTCCGAGACTAAGTATTTCGGCACTTAAAGCTTTGGATGGTACTCTTACATAAAGATGCATTTCTAAAATTATTCCTATACTATTACATGTAGAATAATATATATTTAGGTGATTCATCAATAGATATCATGACAGATCCGCCATCTGTGCAAGGACGTATGGTAATTATATACACATGAACCCTTTGTAAACATATTTTTCGTATTTGAAAATTAGAAACGGAAATATCTTAAACATATCCTAAAAAGGCGATGTTGTGTATTTGCCAACGAGACAATCAATTGAAATGAAGCCAAAGCAAAAATTAACACATGCGTATTTTTGTTTTAATTCGTATTCTGTTGATATGTCCTACTTTACTATTACCGCTGGAGCTGTTTTTTTTTTTATTATTATTTTCGTCCTAGTTATTCTGTTAAAATCGGAAACGCTTCTATTACCATAGCTTTGTACTGTACAACCTCAGAGTGTACAACATATCATTAAACAATAATATTTATTTTACACAAAGGTGCGTCTAAACACCACCAAGGTCGCCAACGTACATGAAGCTGATCATGATACTGCATTCAGTCTGTGTAGAGATAGTGTTAAAACTATAAATAAAGTACCACCGTATAAAGATTTTCATCCAAACAATTAATGTATCCTTATGTTTATTTTCTAATCCATGCATATGTATATAGCAGCAGTGGCAGATTAACTGACCGCCCCCCCTTCCAATGCAGGTTCCCAAAAAATGTTCTAACATAATTTGTTTGCTACTTCTTGTCTAGAGCGGAAATTCATCACAGCAGAGCTTGATTTGACTTCTTAATTGGCCGTTATTTAAACGTCCAGATGTATGTGTAGTTTATATATACGTGATTAATGACAACTTATCGGTGGGTGTGTAAATATTCACACCTGTGTGTAATGTCTCTGCAAAAGTTTTGATGTAAAATACATTTACATGCATGTTGATTTGAATAATACGAATTTATATTGGTTTATAATACAATACAGATTAAAATCGATTTACAGGTGAAACTTCTGGTCTGTGTTTTAAAGAATTGGTACAAATTTGTGGATGCTTTTTTCTTATTTATTTCGAAAACGTCTATTTGTGAATTTATTGAGCAACAAATTAAACTGGCTAAATTTTTTTTTAATACCATACATGTACAATATTTGTTTTTTAAACGGAATGTCGTATTTCCTTCCCCTCTTATTCCCTCCGATCCAAGGAAAATTAATTCAATTTGACATCAATCAAATGCTATTTTTGTTCACAAGATCTGATTTGGAGCAGAATCTCGGACTTTCTCTAAAAGCATACAGTTCTAAAATTTGTGTATTTTCTTGTCTCAATTACCATGTATATGTATATCTATATAGTACATGTATGAGGATAAGAATAGGTCACCATTTATAAAGATAGAAAGAATATATAGATGATGAAATATAAAGAACATATTGATTGATTGTTTCGTTGTTTAACATCCAAAGGCACATATTTGATGCATTTAAGGCAGGCAAATATTCAGTATAAAGATAAATGGTAAAAAAAAATAAAAGATTTAGATATAGAAATATAGAAATTATAATCTGAGCTCACCTCCGCTAAAAAAAACTCACTCGTACTTGCATACATTCATCTAAAAAAAATCTGGATCCGCCCCTGATATATATGGCGTAAATTAAAAATTTCTGTTTTAGTTAAAATGCTCGAGTTCAACGGCACGTGCTAGTAATCAACCGGGTCAACAGGTAACAAAATCAATGATCCATAACGCAAGAAGTAAATGACTATTTTACAATATACAATAAAAAGGTGCCGGTGCATTACGTTTGCGCGCATTACCATTACATTTGCGCGCAAAAATCATTACGTTTGCGCGCAGCTTTTGATTACAATTGCGCGCATTTTTTTGGCAGGTAAACCCAGGTAAAATACAGGTAATAATACTTATTTAATTATAACTTGTTCAATTATTAACAAGTATAAGTTCTTATTCCGTTAATGTTAGTCCCCAGCTTACCAACGATGAGGTTGAAGTGGGATTTCGAGAAAGATAAGTCCGTTTTATTTTGCAAAGCACTAAATCCTAGAAATATATAAAGATAAAAATTCTAAAATGCTAAAACATACCTAATCTTAAAGGTTAAAGTGTTGATAAATTCATTACTTTACATGTCGGTATACATGCCGATACTCCATGTAGTGTCTTAGTGTAACTTTACAAACTAACTTAAATTATCAATTTACTAATTTTAAAAACGATCACTATTCGTTGAAACACTTGTAGCTGAGATATTCACAATGAAGTTAGATGTATGTCCTATACGAGTTTATAATGATCACTTTATGATTTGTTTTAGAATTTAATATGAAAATATATAATTTGAATTAAGAAATATTTTCAAAATTGATAATTGATAGTCATATTTATTATGAAAATAAAAAAAAAATATAGTCACTTATAATTAATTTAATTTTTATTTATATTTTTACCTGAGTTTACCTGTAAAATGATTGCGCGCAAATGTAATCAAAAGCTGCGCGCAAACGTAATCAAAAGCTGCGCGCAAACGTAAACTATTTTAATCCCCAAATGCGCGCAAACGTAGTGCGCCCGAATTGATGACTTTGTGTATACGTAAACTATTAGTATTGAAGCTGTTGATGTTTGACCGTCAGGTTTAATATATGCTATATAAATGTGTTATATTCAATAAAATAATGAATCTGAATCTATTATAGCTTAGTTTAGTTTAAAGATCTTTATACAATATCAAATATTTCTAAACTTGATACCAAAAGATAATGCTGAATATTTGAGCGCTGCATGGCAAACCATTGTTTAGTTAAAAGAGTCTTTAAATTTTGTCAGTTATATTAATACAATGTGGGAACAGAACTGTACGGTTGTGAAATAATTTGGTCATTCGAGAGACTGTCAAGCATGGCTCCTACATTGGAAAGATAACAAGTTGCTTGATGGAAACTTTGATGAACTCTTATATTACTATAGAACATTTCTGCTTCAATGATTGGTAGCTTAAACATTCTTTATGTAAATATGAACCAATACAATAATAAGAAAGATATATGCTTTCAAACGTTTTCCTTAGAATGGTGGAGCTCCGTGTAAAACGATCAAAATAGTCGCACAACAGCGATCAAAAATGTCAAATAAACATCCAAATCAATGCTTGCTACCTGAATTTTCACATGTACCTTTTCTGATATATAAATTCTGAAAGTTTCAAAGCCATTGTCCCAGTAGAAATCCAAATATATTCATTTTCTGTATGTCGGATATTTGTATTACCTGTACAATCGCTTGCAAGTTAACTGTACAATTACTCGGGGCCTTCCTGTACAATCACTTGGAGCTTTCCTGTAGAATTGCTTGGTCAAATTTATTAAATACATTGCATATGCATTGCATTGGTTGTTCCTTGTCTGTCCTATTACATTCATCTATGGTATTTGAAATGAAAATAACCACAAAACCAGTCATTTTGACAATTAAGATTCTATGAAGAAACTCTTTTAAGGTGACTATATCAGAGACAAAACAAAATGTGTACAATAGATATAAGAAAGAAGATTTTGTATGATTGCCAAAGAGACAACTCTCCACAACAGACCAAAATGACACAGAAATTACCATATAGGTCACCGTACGGCCGTCAACAATGAACAAAAGCCCATATCGCCTAGTCAGCTATAAAAGGCCCCAAAATAACCATGTAAAACCAGAAAACTAACTGCTTATTTATGTACAAAAATGAACGAAAAACAAATATGTAAGGCATAAACAAACAACTACTGAATAAGTTTTCAACACAAAAAGAAAACGACAGTACAAATTATGTTAAGAATCTAATCTAAAATAAAAATGAGAATAATGCTCGTACAAAATAAATATTTATATATTTCGAAAAGGTGACTTTATTTACCAGCAATTTAAAAAAATAATAAATACATATTTGAAAACAATACAACAAAGAATTTTTCAACACAGGCTCGGGATATTATAACTTGATAAAGGAATTTGAATATGGAATGGTGGTTGTTTACAACGGATCCAAGAAAAGACACGTATAGGTCAATAAACATGCTATTAAAATAAGAACATGTGGTATATAATTTCAAATGAGATGTCTGTTTATTACAAGTTATACCTACTGGTAGAAAAAGCTCCAGTAAAATTAAATTATATCAAGGATGGGAGAGAACTTAATATCTGAAAGACAGAGAAAACACAAAATCCTTCAACATGATTTTTTATTATATCAATGTCATGATTCAGGAACTTTTCAATATTCCTATAGCATCCGACGAACGAACGAACCAGTTTGATTTTTTTAGTGAGAACAGCATTTTATCAAACCACATTTATATACCTTCAATATAAAATTAAGGAGATATGATATGATTGTCAAAGTTCAAAAAATAAATGGATTAAAGGGAAAATTCGCAAAAAAAATAAAATTTGATATTATGTTTATCCTAAATATGAAAATGTCTGCTTAAAATGGTCTCTTTTTTTTCCGTCTCGCTTCGCTCAGCGTTATTTTTGCATCCACATCGTTTCAACCCTGGCTACGCCATTGGGATGGTAGTACACGTTTGTCCTTTAAAGTTAGTCTGTCTGTTTGATAATTTACAGTTTAAGGAGAATTGTTCGTCTTTTGCAAAAAATATATAAAGAATAGTCTGAGAATGTGCTTACGATTTCATTCAGGCAGAGAGAAATATGTTTTTATTTTATTTCATAGGATTATTTAGTACAAATATAAAAATTGTCTTAATCTTTTACAATTTACAAATATGATTTGGTAGTGTGTTTTTTCATGCACATGGTACATGAAACTTGTATGATCTTACTTTTGTCAGAGATCTATGAACTATTGAAAATAGGACGTTCTGGAAAACACAAGTCGCATTATAAAATGCTTGTTAAATTCCGTTACATGTGGTACGTTCATATTTAAATACCTTTCTGTTGAATAAGAAAGTATAAAAACAGTTATTGAAATTCGCCTGAAAAGAGAAAACGAGTAGTGATTATGTAACTAACTTTTTTTCATAGGACATTTGCGCTTTTTTTTTTGACACTTGCGCTTCAAAACATAGGACATTTGCGCTTGTTTTAAAAGGACATTTAATTTGCGCTTTTTACATATGACATTTAAGCTTTTGCAATATTTGGTTGTCATGAATTCCCTCCTCTTTTCCAGGGTTAGGTCCGGCAGGATTGTAATTTCATCAGACTTCCCAGTCAACACAATAAATACAAGGGGAATATAGTTCCCATTTTTGAATCCATGACTCAGTCTGGTATAAAGCTGGTATAAAACATTTGGGCAACAATTAAATGTTCCGTCCGTTTGTGAGTGAATATGTTCATTTTTCTGACTAAAAATATTAGTATTCCCATTGTTCGTTTTAGTTCTAACATTACACTTTTTCACGGTACAATTCCATGAAAGGTCTTCACTTTTGAAAGTTTGATCAAAACGATACAAAAATCCATCATGACATGTACATTTTTTACCTTTAATAAATTAAAAGTCTCTATAACTTTAAACTTTATGTCTAAGACTTTGTTAATGCGAACTAACTAATACCAAATATAAGTTGATTTTATTTACGTAATGCTTACTTCTCACTAAAAATGTACAGGTATACGACTATAGGTAAAAAGCGCAAATGTCTGGTCAATTTAATACAGGTTAATCAAAATTTAAAGTGCAAATGTCCATAGTGTTTGAAGCGCAAATGTCCTACCGATTTACAGGTAAAAAAGCGCAAACGTCCTGTGCCCATAAAAATAGACAACGCTTATATTTAAAAATAAAAAAAGTAAAGAAAAGAAATATTACTATACATTGTACGGACGTTTAGACTAATTCGCTAGCTGTGATATACAGCAAAAGAAATAATGTCGATCGTAGAAAGGATAAAAAGTCATACCAGATTAAAAAAAAAAAAATGATAATTTCTGAAAAAAAAATCCCGTATTTTAGAATCACGAAGTAATTGAAATTGGATTTAGATTAGATTTGTCATCATTAATTGGAATTTATTAAGACTCTTTAAAATATCTATTGCTTTCTCTTTATAGTAACTTTTTTAAATCGAAATTAATGAGATACGTTTGCAATTCTCATTTTCCGTTCACTTAAAGTTTTTGACGGTCTTCTTTTTTTATTTATTACCTTCAAAAATTGCTCAAACTTTTATTCTCAGACTAGACAGCATGAAAGACATAAACACTTTTATAAGTCAGTGTACACACGGTGTTTTCCAAACTTGGTAATTTCTTCGCCCAGGGATATGAATTTGACATTAAAAGTCCCTCAAAGCTTTACAATACCCGGTCGTGTCATTTCCGTATATTGTAGATGGAACGAGTGATATACATACACCAGACATACATGTTCCAATACAGGTAAATTTTACCTTTTTGGAGGACTCCTAAGTGGGGATGCGTTGCATGTGTGCTAATCTAAAAAAGAATCCAATCTTTTATTTTTCTAAACTGCGTTACATGCAAATGCGAAATAATTAGTGTTGTTTGTTCAGTCCAATTTATTTATAAATATTAATTTATTCTTTTTAATAAAAAAAACTACGCATGTAAACTTCAATGAATACAATAGTATTTAATACTAGTAGCCTAAATGTAAAACAATTGCAGCAAGATTTGAGGTTGAAGCGACTCGATCAAAACGTGAATAGATGAGAAATTGTCATCATTCTTCTAATTAATCACAAAGTATTTTGTGAGAACAAATACTTATATTTTAGTGATGGTGATTCATTGTTGTTTGCCTCACCTCCAGTGGCAAATATTTCATTCGTGTTCATAACGAGAACACAAGTTTTAAATATATAGGAAGAACTTCAAATAGTCGTTCGACAATAAGATTAAAAGTAAACTTGAAATACCACTGGATAATGAGAGAAGATTTAATAAGGATAGAAATTTAGCCTTGCAACAGCTCGCTACAGTGGGACCACTAACATAATTGAGGAAGAGTTTTCAATTTGCAGAGAGCGATGGTCCTCTCAATCTACTCTGATGTCGGCCATCTCTATTCATACGTGTAGATACCAACATCACATAACGGCATATAATTTAGATAAGATCATGACTTTAAAATCGCATTAGTAACGGTGATAATTCTGTTAAACTGTATTGTTTATTATGCTCGAGTTTTTGGTATGACTATGCGACCTCTCTCCTGGTTGGTCTCGTGAGAATAAGTTCACCTCGACAGCGAGAGGACTTTAGTCCGAATCCCAAACGGGTCTAACAAAGAGTTTTTTCTTTCTTTCGAACTGTTAGCTTGTGAACTTACACGTTAAAAATCCATCTCAGTGTGTCTTTCTAGTACAAAGCAGGCTTAATTTTCATATTATATTTCCATATCATAGTTTTGTCCTAAATCTACTGATTTATATCACACCTGCTATAATTTTCAACGATCGAAATACAAAAATGGTACGTGAAATATTTCTACGGAACACTTGCATTTTTGGGTGCGGACGTTTGGTTGTTCGGTTGTATTAATAAGCAGCCGCATTTGGTCGAAAAAAAAAGTCTATGCATGGTGTAGTGAGAGTTTCGCGCTATCTACACGTTAAAAAAAATTGAATAAATCGTTGAAGGGATATACGAACTTCGATTGAAATTTCGAAAAACGAAAAAGGTCACCTGAATCTCCAAGTAAGCCAGTCGCATGGTTGAATTTAACACTTTAGAAGAAACGAAACGGCCAAAATAAGTTTAGTCTTATTATAAATTGTTGCCAACTTTTTCGTCCGTTTTTGCTTTTATGACAACTTTACCAGATATATATATATATATAAAGATTTGACAGTAATTGTTTCACCAAAACGAGCTCAACTAAATGTCGTTGTTTTACGCTTCAACATAAATGCATATGTATGTATACAATGGAGACTGTTTTCTGTTCTACTGCCCTTGTCCTAGATTGGCTGTATACAATCTAACCCCTGACATGGACTACTTTATTAAATGTTTACAAACAAATAAATGCAAAGAGAAAGAATCGGAAAGAAATTCTAAAATTTACGCTAAAAAATAAAATACACAAAAATGGAAACAGTTTTAGACAATTATCATTTGAGAACTATATATAATTAGCATGCATCACTAAATGAAACTGATAAATTGATTGCTCCCTTAATGTCCAGTGGCAAATATATCACGCATATTCATGACGAGATGCGAAATGGACCGACCTGAAGCAAATGATTGATACATCACCAAGACAGAGAGTTCGCTGAGGTAAAACGTATGCCGTACTAGAATATGACCAACATCTTGAGGTAAGCTATTGACCACCTTTTTTCTCCACAGAAGACGCACGACAAAAACATAACATGAGAATTAGAAGATATAGGTTGGAAAGTCACAAAAACGCCGAAAAGGACAAAACGTCAATACATGTATGGATTGTTTTTTTGGGAAATGTTTTTTTTTGGGGGAAAATTTAATTTTAGATCTTTATGCTTAAAAAAAATAATTGGTTAATAAAAGTCAGACATATGTAATATTCATTCATATTTATATTGATATATGTATTGGAGAAAACGTTACTAAGTTAAAAACTTCTGTCTAACATGTCTAATCCATTTGTCATTTTTTAACAGTAAAATATGTTCAAACAAAGAATCTTGATATGATTTTAAAGAAAAGAAGAAAATCAAACAATTTTTTTTTAATCAAAATTGAAAATCCAACTGATTAAAAAAGTCGTTTTGCCCCCCAAATTTCTATCATAGAAAAAAATACTATTGTTTCTCCAAATGTAGCCCATTTTATAACCGCGCAGTGGACATAATCGTTATATTTATATTCAGACATTCCACATTTTATCAACCGTTTCAGAACGATTTTTTGAAGATTACGAATCCATAGCTTCATTGCACATTTAACGCAAAATACATTTTTCAATTTTTTATTTACACTCAAACACGAGGACAAATTAAAAATCAAATGCAATAAATGACAGAATAGACAGGAAACTAATAACTAATAATAATTTATGACCCAATTCATGAGGTCGTGTCAAATTGTAACGAATGCCAATCAGATTTTTCTGTTGTTCAAAGTTTGACGTGCGGTTATGGTTGAACAGTGTTGAGTGTATTTTACATTTGTCATTTCAGAGTCTTTTTAAAATATCTAACTATGCTGTATGGATTTTGCTCATTGTTAAAGGCTGTACAATGACCATTGAACGACTTTGCCCCCCCCCCCCCCTGCAGAGCTATAGAAAAACAGTACATTAACGGGTGTTACACGGACTCTTTTTCGATGATACACAGACTCTTCTTAGTTGTTACACGGACACTTTTTATGAATAGAATCACTCGTGCATGATCAGTGAGTTCATGGGCACTTTAATTTTCAATTAGATTTGAACTTTTTGGTTCACCGACTTATTTCCTGTCTTTTTATTGGATAAAATATTTACGTTAGCATCAATATCTATTTTCCGAAACATTTCCAGTAAAATACTATTCATATCAGTACACTAAGGGATTAGACATTTAACTTCAAGGGGGGGGGGAGGGTATGGTATAATAAATCAAATTGTCATCACTGTTGGGTTTCTCGTCTGAATATTTTACATTAACTGTGTCAGATGCCTCATTACAGGCTGAACCTTTTATAGGGTGCTCATTATAAAGTTTTAGTTTTTGGTCATTGTTGAAGGGTGTGCAGTGACCTATTATATAGTGACTAACAAGTAAATCACTTGGTCTACATGGTTTAAATGGTTGATAGTCGTCTCACCATATCTCCTTAAGCCAAAATAAAAATTGTTTGTTTCCCCTCCCCACACCAGGTCAAAAATAAGCCCCCTGGGATGGGAAACAGACATTCTTTTAAATGTGGCCTTATTCATGATCTTTTTATTGAAATTCTGTAATAAGAAGATTTTACTAGTCTATAAGTATCACATAAACTTTACATTATCAATAATCCATTAAAATGAAGTCCAGTCAAAATAACCATGCCAGACAGATATGTGACAGATAATTTCATGAATTTCTGAATTTACACAGTTCTTCCATACCCCAAATTTATGGTTAAAAAGTTTATAGTAACCAAAGAAACAGAGAAAAAGACTAAACATAAAAACCATGAAAATGGTGTCATTGTCAGATGAAATCAGCCATTCAAAAATGTCAAACATGTACACCTTACATTTATTCCATAATTATGCCAAAAGTAGTGATCCTATTACATGTACAATGTAGCTTATAGCTTATGAGAAACATTGATGACCTTCGGCTATTGTCTGCTCTGTAGTCGGGTTGTTGTCTTTTTGGCACATTCCCCATTTCCAGTGTCAATTTTATTAGGAAGTATCAACTGAGAAACAAACCTAACCATGTTAACATTGTATTAAACTGAAATAACCTTGATCACTTAAATTATCCATGAAATAAAGTCAAGGTCAGGTCAACCCAACCTGATAGACAAGTAGATCTTTCAAGATACTCATATACAATAAAATGTATCCAATTACATATATAAAATATACAGTATAAGAGAGCATTTCACTGATTAAGTAACAGTATATTTTACATGCAGTCATTGAACCATGAAAATGGGTCAGGTGCAATGTACATATAATGGCAAACTGAAACATCATAACATATTAGCTACTAGCATCTGAATACAAGACAAGAAACATCCAGCTCTTTTAGCTTTTAAAATGTAAAGCTCTATAAAATAGCTTACATCATCACCCCAAGACTGTAATACAAATTTCTTGTATACAACCAACTTTCATGACTTTTGTGTACTAAAGGCGAGACAAAATAAAATGATACTTTGAAGTACATGTATTGTTTAATATGTTTGACTACTATTATAAAATACCAGTTTCAGAATGAACAGTAATTTAGAAGATTATTAAAATACATGTATAATATTCAGACTATTATAACTATACAGCAAGCTGTCATTCGACTCTAACCAACAACCATGCCAGGGCTGTAAAGCTTGTCTAGGTTGGTAAAAACTTCAATCATCATGCATATGACACTAACCAATTGTGATGGACTGTGACAGACCCTCATGGAAAGTAAAGGAGGTTTAACACTCCCTGGTGGTACATGTAGCCAACAATAGCAATGACAGCATAGAAACTCTTATTATATCCAAACTCTTATTTTCAAATGAATAATTATCCAAGGTGAATCAGATGATGTATGAACATGATGATGCACTTTTAGTATTGACAATGATTGATGTTCACTGAAACTAGAAATTTCCATTATTCCTATGTTCTATTCTTAATGATATAACTATCCAAGATAATCATGGAATTAAGATATGATGCACTACTAATATTCCTAGAAAACCTTAAATTCTCTTTATTTCAAATTGTTAATATTACTTATTTCATATATATATATATATATATATATATATATATATATATATATATATATATATATATATATATATATCAAAGGTATGCTCTGTCACCAAGTAATGTAGTACATTGTATTTCCTCCATTTTTTTTCTATGAATTGTAAGTTTGCTATTTGTTCAATTTACAATTTTCTTTTTGTCCAATCAGATCATCCCATCAACTGTACATCATGACATAATGCTGTTAGCTCTATCGACGTTATTTCCAAACCAATAAGTAACACAAAATTATGAATGAATCCACCATTTCACAATTTATAGCTACAGGTACAAATGAGGTACCATATGAGAGTAACTTAGTGACACTATATATTTCCTATATATATACATTGATATACATGATATATGCCGTTTCATCATCTGGCTGGGAATCATGCTCAAACCAATGTGATATCTTATCTACAAGAAAAAATATACATTAAGAATAAAGTATTTATTATATACAATGATATATAAACTTGTATTTATCTACAAGAAAAACTAGCAATCATAATTTGCTTGACAACAAAGTTTAATGATGTAAAGAAATGAATTTATGACTTATACAATTTAATTGATAAGTCCCTTATGAGAAGAAGAATAAAACCCTTTTTTGAGGTTCTATTTCTAAAACAAAATGTTCTCTCTTTTTACATCAATGTTTTCTTAGGTGTATACTTCATTGAAGGGTTACTGTCTAATAGAGGCTATAGCACTATACTTGTTGTGATCAATTTATAATACTTTTTTATTTTGAAATATAATTTGTTGAATATTACTACCAACGTGACATGGTGACAAAGCAAATAGTATTTATAAGATTCTTCTTCTTCTTCTTTATAATCCATCAACATACTGATGATAACGTGTCGGGCACTTATTTAACTATGCCGCGCATGCGTGGGATCTAATTTTTATTTAGTCATGACAGTCATGACAGTGAATAATATACAAAAGATAAAAATAAAAATTTCAACATAATTTCTTTTTCTTCTGTTATAACATATTTTAGTTCTACAAAATTAAGGGCATAACAAATCATTTATAACAAAATAATGAATCATATCTGGTAAAATCTTAAAATTCTTATCACAAAAGATGAAAAGTGTTTAAAATTGTTGTTAAGGACGCAATGCCTTCTCGTCATTTGGAATCAGGCATGTCAGGGCACAATATCAATATACTCTTTTTTGCCCCGGGCAATTTTGAGGTTATTGCATATATACAAACCCAAGCCTTGAACATGTTGTAGGTATTAATAACACATATGTGACAAATTATAATTATTGTACATCACCCACCAGTAGCTATATAAATAGGTATATCATCGTCGTAACTAGTCCGAGATTACTCTGACGTCCAAACGGCTGTTTTGCCAGACAAGCTTGTCTCGGACTACATCGTAACATGTGAAGATTGGTTGGTTATTGGTTAATAAAAAAAAGTGACAAATATTTCATGCAAATTTAGGACGTGACAGTTATCAATACATTAATATACAATATGTAGGATTACTCGATCACGGGTTTAGGTCTTGTAACTATTGTAATAGGCCATCCCGCACAACCAAACCATTGTGAATACCCCACATGTTAGGCAATAAACAGGGGTGGATCCAGCCATTTTTAAAAGGGGGTTTAAACCATACTAGTTTATATGTAACTTTTCAAATCATGCATTGATCTTCCAAAAAACATTAAAAGGGGGGGGGGGGGGGTCCAATCAAAGGAACACTATTTAACAAGCCCAAATTTTTACTTTGCCTTTGAACAGGCTACTATGCAAGAGTGTGGAGTATTGGAACGTCGATTCATATCTGTATGCACAAATGTAACAAATGTGAACATTTTTCCTTCAAACTCTTGGATGATGATCCATGATCAATGATTATTCTGATAGACATGTATTAAAATATTATTCATTTCTACTCACCAATTGCAATTTCCAGCTCAGCTTATATTGTACTATAGTTTCCTTCTACCATGTCAACGATTTTGTGTAAAATAAGTTTGCTATTAGAAGCGCTGACACTGCCGACACACATGCGACATGAATGCATCAAAAATAAAGTGGGTACGGTAACGTTAAATCGTTTACGGGCGAAGAATTATTTTCCGTTTTTAATAAAACTTGTCAGATTTGATTAATTATCGTCGAAAAATGTCCCTAATGGATAGTCATTCAAATTAAACCAGCTTTATTATGCTGTATGCA
>JAHUZM010000070.1:0-127459 GCA_019925275.1 Mytilus edulis
TCTTGTATTGTTGTCATCATTCCTGATAAACCAATCAATACCTTGGAATCGGGAAGACGTGGCATTTAAAACGCCGTTTTTTTATCTGAAATCTATCGTATTGCATTTGTTACTTCACTCAGAAAATTATTACTCTTCAGGGAAATGTCCAATCAAAACTGAAGTTGAACACAATGGAAAGTACATCAATGTGGAATTCTGGGACACACACGTGGTTTTGTTGTTGATATGGGATAATTATTGCTGAATAATTTAACATTATTGTTTATTTTTATTTTGACAGTATTATAATTCAAATAAACGTATGGTCATCTTAGATGTTATAATATTCGAACTTATGATTGTGTAAGGTATAACTACTTTTTGATTTTCAGGTCTGTGCATCAGACCAAAAACCTAATTAACACCATTATAAAGTGTTTCAATGCGATGGAGTGAAAGTTCAGCAGCTCAAATCGGCTATTGACTACATAGTTACATGTACACATTGATACTATTGTCCAAGGCTTACTTTTCCTATCACGATTTTCTTGATAGAGGGTCACTATTTTCAAATTATCGTTTGTAAAAGATTGGCAAATGAAACCTTCAACGCTGTTATGGTTATCATCACGAATTCGTTGATCGATGATCAAAATGAAATATCCGTATCACAGATAACAAAAATAAACGTTCTACTTGTCGTTGCCATTATCAAATTTTATTTTTCTCGAGTGTGACATTCTTAAATTACCAAACGTTAACATATATAACATCATCACAGGTGCATTAGTAAATCATGAATTACTGTCCTTTCCGGAGCTCATAAGTTACATGTTTTGTTTTTGGTTGGTGTGGATCCGTATTCATATTTATGAATATCTTTTATAATTTTAGTTTACCTTCCGTCTTGTTGTTCTGGTTGTATCGGGTGTTTTTTATCTTTTCATTTATTCAATTTCTCATTGTCATCTTGGTTTCTTCTCTATATCGTTTTCCAAGTGAGACTTTTTGGACCATGTTTCAAAAGTCTTAGATCTTTAAATACTTCAATTGACGTTTGATCATTAATTTATCAAATATTTTCTATGTCTAATCCTTCCATTTTGACTAATTTCAACTTCGCATTGACAATAATGTATGCATAGCATAAAAGCCTACCGTGTCGACTCACCTGAATTCGTCACAAGATTTCCGTTAGCGACGACGTACATTTACGCTAATCGTAGTGTTGTCTATATGTAATTGGAGTGACATGTGTTTTATAAATAAACATCTTATTGAAAACTGTATCTTGAATTAGAACATTTTGAAGTAGTACAAGAACAAACCTACTGTGTTTGTACATATATTTTGAAGTAATTAAGAACAAACCTACTGTGTTTGTACATATATTTTGAAGTAATCAAGAACAAACCTACTGTGTTTGTACATATATTTTGAAGTAGTCAAGAACAAACCTACTGTGTTTGTACATATATTTTGAAGTAGTCAAGAACAAACCTACTGTGTTTGTACATATATTTTGAAGTAGTCAAGAACAAACCTACTGTGTTTGTACATATCTTTTGAAGTAGTCAAGAACAAACCTACTGTGTTTGTACATATATTTTGAAGTAGTCAAGAACAAACCTACTGTGTTTGTACATATATTTTGAAGTCGTCAAGAACAAACCTACTGTGTTTGTACATATATTTTGAAGTAGTCAAGAACAAACCTACTGTGTTTTTACATATATTTTGAAATAGTCAAGAACAAATCTACTGTGTTTGTACATATATTTTGAAGTAGTCAAGAACGAACCTACTGTGTTTGTACATATATTTTGAAGTAGTCAAGAACAAACCTACTGTGTTTGTACATATATTTTGAAGTCGTCAAGAACAAACCTCCTGTGTTTGTACATATATTTCAGTCGGGGCACTTAGCGAACTCCATAATATTATGGAATTCCGTAATTTTTGTGGAAAGTTAAAGTTGTCTCCCTTTGACTAACAGGCTAAATTTAAGATGGGAGATAACTATATTTTGAAACTGATTCTCTAAAAAAAAAAAGGGAGACAAATGAAATATATTTATTGTTTTCTTAAATACAATGGAACAAAATGTATAATAACATGAAGGGATGTTACCTCGGTGAAGAGTACTCGCTCGGTAAAACATTTACAAAATGGAAACACAAAATTATATCCATTTTATGTATTGTGGGTCGTTGTCTTTTTCATTGTTTTATATATGTAAACTGTATATTATGTATAATGTTTTAAGCCATTGGCTCATATGGGCGTAAAGTGCTTTTCAATAAAGAATTTAAGGACTTATAAACGTAAAACCCTCAACATTATAACAATGGACTAGATAATATGAATTATATACCATATAAATCATAATTAAAAGCTTATTTAATACATGACATACATGTTCTTATTTTATTATGTAAACTGATAATTATGTAATCCAGTAATTAAGTGATATCTATAGAAAAATTATTACTCAAACAACAGTATTAAAGGACCGTAAAAAACACATTTTTAAAATAATCAACAAAGGGGTGATGTTTGAACTAACTGATGATCACTGATGACTTTAATAATTTTCTGAGGGTCGACATAAGGTGCATTGAATTTGTCTGATCTAAAAGAAGTATCTTGACAACTGTGCCTGGGATGAGACTAATTCTCAACTTTATTTGTAACTAACAGTCCTGCTGATGAAAATATATGCTCTGACGGTATAAATGGTGAGGGAATGACTTAGATTAGCTTAAAGTGTAAGATTTTGAAAACTGATCTTGATCATGGCATACCTCTGTTTGGGAGAATTTTAAATGAGACCTAAGCGGAAATATTCGATTCGTATTTTAATTATCGAAAAATATTAGATAGTATAATTGCAGGACATAAATACAACTATTGACAAATTGTTGATGCAATCACATTGACGTATGCGTATTTGTTTCCATATGTGTGCTATAAATACATTATAATCTGCAGAGATATATAAACTGTGTAATTATAAATCGTCTAAGCTACAAAATATTGTGTTTTATCAATGAAGTGAAATATGATACTAATACATCTGTGTAATGTAAGGTATTTGAATTTTAATGGCGCAAGTGCATCAGGAAACCTCATTATACTAGTGATAGTTCAACGATTAGACATTTCTCAGAGGTCATATTGGTACGCTGATCCCTCAAATTGCACTTGCCACTTTAATAAATAATATTTTGTGATAAAAGTTTAGAGATTATTCGCCAACGCATCACAATACACAAGCGTAGATATTAGTTATAAATTATTATTTTTGTTTTAACTTTAATTGTTAATATGCTTCTGAAGGAAAACAAACTAATCGACGACACAAAATAAAATAGAACTAAATTAATCATTTGAAAAAGTCTATTTAATAGAAAAACACTCACAATAAATTTATGAGTTTGTTTGAATGTTAAATTCGTTTGATTTTTTTTTCGTATGTTCTTACTTTCACGGACTTCAACGTGAAATGTTGCTGGAATTTAAATTAAATTTATAATAAATGCTAAAAGCTTGTGAAATACTAGAACTCTTTTCTTCTCGCGTTTGTTTGAATTATATGACTAATGTTATGGCATATTCAACTAAACTGGGAAGCAGCGCTGTATTTTGTTTACGTGCTAATGTACATGTAGATTAAATAGTCAACAAAACTTAATATGAATCCGCGAGCACCACAGTCTTTCCTCTGACATATAATACAGGGGCGGATCTAGCCATATTAAAAAGGGGGGGTCCAACTATATGTTCCCATTCAAATGCATTGATCGGCCAAAAAGAGGAGGGCTCAAACACCCGGACCCCTCCCCCTGGATCCGCTAATGTAATAGTTCTTATTAATTGCCTCGAAAAATATCACTCATACGAAAGATGTCTATGCTAGCACGAAACTGACGGGTCGGTTTGAACATGACATGACACATTTAATTGTATTGCAATACATTTATTGTAATCTTTCTTTTAACATAAGCAGTATTGTTCATATGTTCAATTAATTTATTAAACTTTTCTAGGAGTTTTTGCTTAATTATATTCTAATAATTCGGTAGAGAATTAATATTTCCTGCAGGAAAAAAAATGAGTAACAAGTCGACCTTCAATATTATTGCATTCATCACACAAAAGAACTACAAACAAGCTGTCCCAAGTCAGGATCATGTTATTCAGTGGTTGTCGTTTGTTGATGTATTACATATTTGTTTTTCGTTCATTTTTGTACGTAATTTAGGTTTGCATTGTTTTATATTTGTCATTTCGGAACCTATTATAGCTGACTATGTGGTATGGGTTTTGTTCATTGTTGAAGACCGTACGGTGACCTATAATTGTTAGTTTCTATGTCATTTGGTCTCTTGTGGAGAGTTGTCTCATTGGCAATCATACAACATATTTTTTATAAGATAAAGTTTAGTTCATGATTTTCTGAAATCTTTCAACATCAAGAATCACTTACACAGTGAAAATTGTTTTTCTTGAACTTGAGGTGAGTGATATTTTCCCCATATCGAAGTCCTAACTAATATATCAAGTTGAAGACGAGCAATTAAAGCGCGGTTCATGTGCTTTTTCGATTTTTAGCATTGCATGTACTGATTGTGTGTCGTAGATAATTTTTTCGTCATAGTAATCACAATCTGAAAGAGGAAAAAAGGAATATTGCAGCTAGACAAAGTCTTTCAATTTTATTTATTCATTCATTGTCTGCACTGTAATGAAAGATTCGAATTACCTCTATTTTCACTACTGTCCCGGAATATTGTGCGAGTTAAAACAACACAAAGAAACGCCAGTTTAATAATAACTGGAGGCTCAAAATAGCCTGTGTTGCTCATCTTGTTCTATATCATATTAGACAAAGACACACTTCAACATTGAGACGAGAAAAGTATTAATGACAAAAACAGATAATTATGTTTTTTTTTTATCTTATATTGGCGGTCATTTAAGTCTGTTCAGTTTCTCTCATTTATATCTTATTTAGGACTAAATGCTTAAGTTTCAGAGATATAAATCAAACACTGCATCCCCGCTTATTTACTATTTAGCCATTCTGCCATCTTGGTTGATGTTTGGTCATTGGATACATTTTTTTTAACCAGATACCCTAGGGATTGTTTATGCAAAGTTTGTTTTTAATTTGGACAAGTAGTTTCAGAGGAGAATTTTTTTACAAAGGATTACCGAAATATAAGACAAATTGTGGGAAATTAACTGTAAAAGGCCATTACTACTTTTTGTAGACCTTGTTTTGCTGAAAAAGTTTGCTGTCAACAGTTTTTCATCATGCATTGGTAATATTCAGGATGATAGCCAAAAACTGCAAAATTTTCTTTCAACTATCAGTTCAAGGGGAAACAACACAACAACGGGTTGTCTAATGCATTGGCAGATAACTTTTGACTGAACGAACATAAGAGTTTCTATAAATGCTTTAGTTTCAGAGATTTATACGCCAAAAACTGCATTTTAACCCGATGTTCTATTTTAGCGATGACTGCCATCGCGGTGCACAAGCGTGGTCATATGCATCGGAATTATTTTTTTATCTACATACCCTAATAATATTTAGGCCGAAATTGGTTTTATTTGGCCCAGCAGATTCAGAGTGGAATATATTTGTAAAAGCTATCAGACGACAACGACGGACGAAGGACGACAATTGATGAGAAAAGTTTAATAAATAATCTCACTTTGCCACTTTTGGCCTGGTGAGCTTAAAAGGAGATATTGGCAATTTGTAAATTTTATATACACAGTTACACATATTTTCTTGGATTGAAAAAAGAACCCAAACTAATCATAATGCATCTCGTTTGAATTGTTTTATCATTTGTAATTTCGGGCCTTTCATATAGCAGACTATGCTGCACGAATTTTACTCATAGTTGAAAGTCGTATCATGACCTTTATAGATATAAGAAGATAACATATGATTGCCAATGAGACAACTCTCCATTAAACTCATAATTTTTAAAGATAAACCATTGAAGGTCAAAGTACAGTCTTATATGTACCATTTACTAGTTTTCTGGATATTGAGTTGATTAAGAGAGCATGAAACTAAAAAAGACTCAATGTGTCAGTGGCAACTCAGGCGCGGATCCAGAGGGGGGGAGGGGTTCCGGGGGTTGGAACCCCTTTTTTGTTGGACGATCAATGCATTTGAATGGGGACATGTCATTGGAACCCCCCCCCCCCTTTTATCCTGGGTTAGGACCCCCTTCCCCCTTTTTTTAAAATGGCTGGATCCGCCCCTGCAACTATTTGATACCCTCTGATAATTTTATTCACTTCATGTCAAACCACCTTTTAAAAAGTCAAGTTTCAAGTTTCAAGTTTTTATTAAATCAGGAAAATCAATACAAGTATAATGATGTCACACTTACAATTTTGTAAATATACACGTGGCTTAAGCATAGTTTCATCAAATTTGTACTGTTGGTTTTCCGTTTGAATGGTTTTACACTAGTAATTTTGGAGCCCTTTATAGCTTGTTGTTCGATGTGAGCCAAGGCTCCGTGTTGAAGGCCGTACATTGACCTATAATGGTTTACTTTTTTTAAATTGTTATTTGGATGGAGAGTTGTCTCATTGGCACTGCACACCACATCTTCCTATATCTAAGAGCTGATCTTGAGAGACTTCCCCTGGAACTACATAATAAATTTCAATCTATATACTAAATACAATGTATACATGATCAATGTAAATGCACGCATCTCTTTAGCTTGCCCTGTTATCTTAACCCATCCCGCTAGACCACGATCGCATCACGCTCACCGCGATCTAAAATAAATTTAGAGCGTGGGGAGGTCGCGGTATGAGCCGGCATGAAAATGTTAATTTTAGTTGCTTTCACGATGCTACTATACGTCCTAATTACGCTTACAACGATCCCGCTACGATTAAACAACGTTCTCATCGCGCTTATTCTGCGACCTCACTACGCTTATAAAGATCTTTCTACGCTCTTCACGTTCTCACTACGACCATACACGAGTTATCCGATTGCAAAACGATCTTACTGCGATTATAGCACGTTCTACCACGATAATACTACGCTCATACCGCGATTTACTACGTTCAGCAATACCGTCAATATGTGTTCATATCAATATAGTTCCATTCTTCTATTTCTGATTAAAACGGAGATTTCCGGAAACAATACAGTCATGCCTCCAAAATCTACTAAATACATCGACGTGGTGTAGGGGTTGATGTAGAGCCAGAGGAGCAAAGTATGATACATACTAAACTCCAAATAGTAACAAGAAACTAAAATTAAATAGTACAAGACTAACAAAGGCCAGAGCTCTGACTTGGGACAGGGCAAAATAGTGGTTAAACATTTTGTGAGATCTCACTCCTTATACTCTAGCCAATGACGAAAAGTAAACGCTAACGCTCTCGCTACGATGTACAGCGACCTTCGATCTTACTACATCTTAGTGCATTTCACTACGCTTCTACTACGACCAAATTTCGCGACGACCGAACCACGATTGTTTTGAACATGTTCAAGTTGCCACGCTCTTCACGATCTTGAGACATCACCACGACCTTAGTGGGACTGGGGTATTATGAACAAGTCACACTAGACCACGATCGTACACGCTTTAGCACGATCTAAAAAGTATTCAGATCGTTTGAGGTCGCGGTATGGGCTGCATGAAAATGTAAATTTGGAATGTGTTCACGATGCTACTACGACTCATATTTTTCTACAACGATTCACCCAAAAGTATACCCCGTTCACCACGCTTATTCTGCGACCTCACTACGATAATCACGATTTGCTACGCTCATCAACGTTCTTACTACAATTATACCACACTTTATCCGATTTAAAACGATCTAGCACTTTTCTTCGCGATTTAAAGCCCCAGTCCCACTAGACCACGATCGCACCACGATCACCGCGATCTAAAAATTAAATTCATATCGTGGTGAGGTCGCGGTATGAGCGGCATGAAAATGTAAATTTTCGTTGCTTTCACGATGCTTCTACGTCCTCATTCCGCCTATACAACGATCCCGCTACGATTATAACACGTTCTCACCGCGCTTATTCTGCGACCTTACTACGCTTATCAAGATCTTTCTACGCTCTCACGTTCTCACTACGACCATACCACGAGTTATCCGATTCCAACACGATCTACACGCTTACTGCGATTATAGCACGTTCTTACCACGATCACACTACGTTCAAACCGCGATCTTACTACGCTCTCGAGCAATAACGTCAACATCGTGTTCCATATCAATACAGTATCATTCGCAGTTCTATTTCTGATTAATACGTAGATTTCTCGAAAAAATAGTCATGCCACCAAAATCTACTAGAACACGTGGGCGTGGTGTTAGGGTTGATGTAGAGCAGATGGAGCTCTAATAGTAACGAATCTTGATCAAGTAGAGATGTAAGACCGACCAATCGACCTAAATTACAACCTGTTGCTGGTCCATAAGCTGAAATGACGATATTCTAATGAACGACAGCAGATAGGAAACAGATGTGTCAATAGATATTAGGAAGAAATGAGACGACTCTCAATCCAAGCTACAATTTTTAAAAGTAACAATTATAGGCCAAGATACGGCCTTCAACACGGAGCCTTGGCTTTACACGAACAGCAAGATATAAAGGCCCCAAATTACTAGTGTAAACCCATTCAAACGAAAACCAACGTCTATCTATATGAAAACAAGAAGCATGGTTGAGCTGTTAGAGAAAAGAGAACAATGACGACCCAATTACATACAGACAAACAAAACCTGGAGAATTAATGATATTTATGGGGAAATGACAATGAGATAATGGTCGTAGTATGAACGTAGTCAGACCGTAAGAGAGCGTGAGGAGGACGGCAAGGGCGTGCTAGAATCGTACTATAGTCGTGAACAGCGTGGTATAGTCGTAAAGAAGGTATTTTGGTCGAGTTGAGACGTGATGCGTAGTGAGGTCGTAATAACGTCGCAATGAGATCGTTAGCGTAGTTTCTCCGAAAGAATCACGCTTTCGCTACGCTCTCACTGCGATGGTACAGCGACCTTTGCGATCTTACTACGATCTTAGTGCGCTCTCACTACGCTTTACTACGACCTGATTTCGCACGACGCACACGACTGTTTTGAACATGTCAAAGTTTGCACGCTCATCACGATCTTGAAGACTACCACGACCGTGATACGACCATACTGCGATCTACACGATCGTACTACGATCATCAAAATTTGCATTTTTTCACAGACGTAGTGCGATCGTGGCCTAGTGGGACTAGGGTATAAAGAACGATTTTATCACGATTATTCTACGATCTTACCTTGTTCATATGGCGATTTTACTACGCCTCGGTAATAACGTCAATGTCATGTTGTCGGAGTCAATATAAATACTGTTCCATTCTTCCTTATTTTCATTTATACGTAGAATTCTCGATAACAACACAGACAGGCCACCAAAATCTACAATATTTTGTATTTGTGCATGATACGGATAGAGGTAGAGTTAGTGGGGCCTCTGATACGAATCCTGATCCAGATGAGATGTCGGATTAACCTATCACAACGTATATTGCTGATTTATCAAGATCAAATGAAGATATTTTATTGAACAATTAATAGTGCGATGATACAAATGTGTCAAGCATGGCCGAGCTGTTGGAGACTAGCGACATTAGGTCCAAATTATATACTGACGAACAAAACCTGGAGAGCTTTTACATAGATATAGGAAGATGTGGTGTGAGTGCCAATGAGACAACTCTCCATACAAATAACAATTTAAAAAGTAAACCATTATAGGTTAAAGTACGGCCTTCAACACGGAGCCTTAGCTCACACCGAACAACAAGCTATAAAGGGCCCCAAAATTACTAGTGTAAAATCATTCGAACGGGAAAACAACGGTAACATGCTTTATTTGACAATGAGAATGCGCCCGAGCATGGCTATAAGTAAAAATGGTCGTAGTATAAACGTAGAAAGGTCGTAAGACGTGCGTGATTAGGACGACATGAGCGTGCTAGAATCGTTCTATGATCTTCAAAGCGGGGTTTACACAGTGCCGATTATTGCTCCCGTTTGAGATCAGACTGCGCTAAGACTCGAAAAGTTAAAAAGTCGGATTACTATCCTCAATGATATGGAATGTCCTGTTATTGCCTGAACGCTGTAGAATACGTTCGTAACACTCAGACTCCTACGGATCGGAGAGTTTGGACAAGCACCCCGACAGTTAGGTGCGTCCTTTAACATTCGGGAAGTCTCAATCAATTTTGTCTAGTCGAACTACAATCGTTTTTATGTCGTGACAAATTCTCTAGTATCGCGATGATCAAAATCGTAACAATGATCTGTGAATAAGAATTTCATTATCACAGGAATTGATCACCTTAGCCGTATTTAGCACAACTTTTTGGAATTGTTGGTCCTCAATGCTCTTCTTCTTTGTACTTGTTTGGCTTTATAACTATTTGGAACTGAACGTCACTGATCAGTCTTATGTAGACGAAACGCGCGTCTGCCTTAAAAAAAACTATAATCCTGGTGTCTTTGATAACTATTTTCTGGACAGTGTCATGTGGAACGGGCAAGATCTAGAAAGATTTACCATTGCTGTTTTTTTGCCGATTGAGTCCAGATTGCATCCCGAATGCGAACAGTCCAAGATACGACTGAGTCCAGCATGCCGTCTTATGACGGAAATTGATATATGAGATTAGAAAATTTTCAAAACTTTGTACTACAATGACGCACTGGGTCAGTTTATTAAGCGTGCTAGTTCACAAGGCAAATATAAAAAAAGAAGAAATGGTATGATTGTCAATGCATCAACTCTTCACAAACGACCAAAATGGCACAGAAATTAACAACTATAGGTCAACATACCGCAAAGTCAGCTATAAAAGACCTCAAAATGATAAAGTAAAACAATTTAAACGAGAAAAATAACGGCCTAATTTATGTACCAAAAAATGAACGAAAAACAAATATGTAACAGAAACGAACGAGTACAGCCACTGAATTACAGGCTCCTGATTTGGGAGACACATGCATACTGAATGTGGCGGGGTCAAACATGTTTGCGTGACCCCAACACACTCCCATACATGAGACAGTGGTGTAATAGTACAACATAAGAACGATCTATAAAAATCAGTTGAAAGTCTTAACTCGACAGATGATTAAAGATACAAATACTACATGAAAATACACGTGGACGTGTCCGGGTACTTGTACATCCAAAAAAAAAACCAAATAGACACTATAAGTACAAATATGAGAGTACTCGCAGTAAGCCTAATAAACTCATCGTAGATACAAGGATTTAAATTTTGTATTTGAGCCAGACGCGCGTTTCGTCTACAAAAGCCTCATCAGTGACGATCGAATAAAGTTCGAAATTGAAGAGTTTCTACTCGAATACATTATTCTGACTCCTGGCAGACAAGATTTTCTTTTACACCTCTTAAGCGGAAAAGCAGCAAATACTGATTTTCAATTTATATGTTTGATCAGGCACAAGTCTTAAATCCACGATCTTTTTCCACCAAAAAAATCTATAACTTTCAGAATAAATCTTGGTAGAGCTAAACAATTAATTTTTTTGTGAGAGATGCATTCATCTGTTTACTTTTCTGTTGTTTTTTGTAGGTGTTTTGTTACTCAGTATTTAATGTTGTTTTGTGTACTCTTTGTCTTTTTGTAGTTTTAAAACATTTCAGTACTAGGGTTTATTTCCGTTGTCATGAGCAGTCTCTTCGTGGGTGCGTTACATGCGATACGTTTTTCGTGCAGTTTTGCAACACATTCAGACATTTGAATGTGTCCCTGTCGAGCTGACACAATCACAATAGCCGCCTTTCGAACGTGTCTTAAAATATTCTTGTGTTACCTATTCTAAGATCGGTTCCGGACTTCTTTTTACTATGCATATTGCTGTGTGTTTGTTGATTCCACATAGGATAGATGTATACATGGGGGGGGGGGGGGGTGTCAGATTTCACTAAACAAGTTATATATAAATTGAGGTCTAGCAGAACGGCTGCAGTGCAGGCGATTTGGTGTCCCTTGCGAAAGCAAGTTTACAGATCTAACATTGTTGGGTTGATGTTCAGACGAGTTTTATATATATATATATATTTATACGAGTCTAAATTGAAAAATACGTTCAAACCTATGTTGGATAAAAAACGCAATTTTTATACGTGTGCATGTAAACCAAATTTCGTTGTAGAAGGGTCTAAAAACAGCACAAACAACATTTTCCAAAAGACCAAAATAGTGAAAAAGTATATTTAAACAATACGCATTTGACTAACAGGTCGAACAACTGATGTTCTTTAACCCTGCTGACTGCCATTATATATATACATGCCGCATTTGTGCGGCTATTCTAAGTCGGGATTCTCTGGCCTATGTTAGTTTAGTATGTTTTTTTTATACTTATTTTGGTTCCTTTATGTTTCGGAGATTTTTTTTTATTAAATTTCATATTTGCTGAACTTGGATACAAACATACTGTTTAGATGCAAGCAAAACCTCACTTGTGGGATTTCCTCACTGTGTTGAAGACCAATTGGTGGCCCTGTGTTGTTTTCTGCTCTTTGGACGGTTATTGTCTCTTTGACACATTCCCAATTTTCATTCTCAATTTTAAGTTCTAAAGTTTCCAATGAGAATAATGTCATGCTTTATACTATTCTAATATTGATAGACATTATATTTGTCAATATCTAAATGGTCAGAGTCAGAATTATTTCACAACAACTAAAATCATGCGTGATGTTTAAAGGACCTACATTTTTTGTACATGTTGTACTTATGATTTATCTGTTCTCGTCTTGAACATGTTCGAAATATTTGTGACTGGACGCAAAGAAAATAAAATCAATTACAGCGAATCAGTTAAAAGTAATATGTAGTAATATAATAATGTTTTAGAAAAAAAATGTATAAAGCTAGTATACTAAAATTAAACTCGCATTTTATAACGTCCAACACATGCATTTCTTCTTTTAATAGTATAGCGGATAATTATTTCGACAGGAAATCTCAATTGTTGACAGTCTAGTTGGAGCGTTGTCTGAGATTTATTATCGGAACTCCCAGCCTGTTTTATTCTAATTAGCAACAACCTAACTTTAACATTCCTATCTTGTTTGATAATCACATTTGATTGTTTCAACAACGCGCCTTTTTCTATCTGCGGTAAATATTGGTGAACTTTGACATATATTTTCAAGGTTTTATAAAATATGTTGTTTTAAAATGCTACACATAATAAAACTTGACTTGGCGGATCCAGCCATTTAAAAAGGGGGTCCAAACCATATGTCCCAATTCAAATGCAATAATAGTTTTTAAAAAAAGGGGGGTTTCAAACCCCAGAACCTCATGCACCCACCTCCACTCCGGAATCCCCAAACTGTAGTAAAATTTTAATTTACAAATCTACAAAAGTTACTCGCACGAAAATTGTTTCCATTTTGTTTAATATAAAACTTGAGGAAGTCATAAAATTGAGAAAGGAAATGTGGAATTTGTCAAAGAGACAACTACCCGACCATAGAAAAGACAACAGCAGAAGGTCACCAACATGTCTTCAACGTAGCGAGAAATTCCCGCACCTAGTCCTGTCCCTAAACAAATATATATACTAGTTCAGTGATAATGAACGCCATACTAAACTCCAAATTGTACACAAGAAACTAAAATTAAAAATAATACAAGACTAACAAAGGCCAGAGGCTGCTGACTTGGGACAGGCGCAAAAATGTGGGGGGGTAAACATGTTTATGTTTATAACATACATGTATGTACATGTTTATATAAAATCTGCTATTTTCGGTCGTTAAATTATTTATAAAAAATACGTTTGGCGTTACAGAAAAGAGGGAGTATTCCTACTTTCAATTTTCTTAACCCCTATACGAAAATCCGTCAAATTATTTTCACCAGAATATCTCATCTTTTACCTCTTCTCTTCATCCATTCCTAATCCCTTGACCCCAACTGCCCGCCCGCTAACCCCCGCTTCCCTTCTCATGTTCCTTTACCTCAGTCCGTCTCTCAGGAAAAAAACGGGTTATGTGGGGTCGCTTCATATTTAAGTGATACATGTATGTGTTTACCATAAATATGTGTCTTTTAAAAGGTGTGTGGGTTCCTTTGATAATTATTTACCAAACTGTAACTTGTACAATGTAAATGTGTTCTTAGTGTAATATTTGTATGTTCCCCTAACAGAACACTTCAATGGTGAAAATTGGCACATTTCACTTAAGACCATTTAATATAAAATCCTCAAAGAAACATTGTATTCAATGTTAAGTTGATGTGTTTTCCTATATGCAAATTAATATATGTTCCTGCCAATATTGTTTCGCTAAATAATAATTTTATTAGGTGTTCCACATGGAATATTTCACTAAATGATGTATTTGTAATTCTTGTTTGAGATTTTTTATTCATCTTGTTTTGGGAATCAGTGCTATTTTGCATTATAGGAGATGGGGTGTGCAGTGCCGGATTGACATCTCTATCAAGTTGCAGTTTATAAAATAAACATTATAGTAAATACGACCTGTAAAGAGCCTACCCACAAAGGACAAAGTAAAAGTTTAAAAATCATTTCTAAACAGAAACGTCTGGTTTTTTATTGAATAAATATAATTGAAAGTAGGAATTTAGCTTGTTTATTTAGTTATGTTTTCAACGATTGTCATTTTAATATATTTTCAACGGTCATTAAATAAAATTCATCTCATTAAGAGTAAATTACACTCACATGCATCATATTGATGTTATATAACGTAAATTCTTTTTAGTCTACACATTAAACATAATTAAAGTAAGGCGTTTGTAAATTATTGTTACCAATTAGGCTGAACAGGTTTTTATTATTAGGAACCCACGACAATTGTTAATTTCCTTGTCTTAAAATTACATAACAATATAATTCCTTTTTGAAATTTAATTAGAGGAATAATTTAAGATAATGATTATGTAGCCTTTTATAATAATTTATATGGTTGGGATCATGAATGATATGTGTAAAAAGCAAACAAAATAACAGTCATCCTTGTCCAGTAGTTGTTATCTATTGTTGTTATAAGATTTCTAAAAATAAAATTTAGAACATTATCAGGACCTGAGAGTCAACATAAGTTTGCAGACCCAGCCAAAATAAATGAAAAGGGTAATATTCTTATTTCTGCTATTTTTACTTTCTTTTCTTTTTTTTGGGGGTGGGGGGGGGATGGTGTACTTGAGCCAGTTTCACTACAATTGTCCATTTACAATTTGACTAATGATTGAAAAGTAAAAATAGTATTTATTATTTTCAAAAAGAGAATCCTTTGAGTATATAAAGGTGTACATGTATGTATGGTTAAGGCTGATTTTGGCCTAATTATTTGACCATGACCTCATTTTCACGGTTCATTGCTCAGTGTTAAGTTTTTGTGTTTTGGTCTGTTTTCTTAATTTATAAGTAATAGGTCAACTATATTAGTTGTACGAAGAATTGTTAGCTGTACATGTTTGTCTGTCTGGCATGGTTCATTGGTCAATGTTTAGTTTTCTTGGTAAATGTTAAATTTATGTGACAGTTGTAATAAAGCTATATATTTAGGACTATCAACATACTATCAATGACTATTAAGAAGGTGATACATTTTAGCGTGTGCACTCTTGTGCTTTAAATTGGCAGAAATAAACACTTACTGAAAATTAGAGGTTAGTAGAATATATAATCCTGATACAAAAACAACATGAGTACAACACTTGTACACAAATAAGAAGATGTGGTACGAGTGTCAATGAGACAACTCTCCATCCAAGACAATGAAGTTAAAGTAAGCAGTATTATTTTACAATACGGCCTTCAACACAGAACCTTCAAGTTGGCACATTTTTGCGTCCTGATGAAAATTTGAAGTGCAATTCTTATATATATATATATAATATACATGTAAATTAATATTTTGACAATACATGAAAGACACCGACTACAGAAATTTTCAAATGGGAAGACATGTCCAAGTAATCCTGGAGGCTCTACAGAGTATTTCAAATGTTTTCCGAAAAATGGAGATTTGTTTTGGCAGAAGGGGCAGCTCTATTTGATGGTCTATATTCAGTGATTCAGAATTTTTGCTTGTCTTTTGCAATTATCATAGTTTTCTCAACTCTCAAGTCAAACTGAAACTTTGTTTCTTTGGAATTTTACTCAAGGACAGCAACAAAAAAACCCAGAGATACATGTATATGTTCAGCTCACAGGACATTTTCTAAAACAAAAAAATACTTCTTAGGGCATAACTCTTTTAAATACCTCAACCTTTTTTGAACTTGTCATAGATGTTGCTGATATTAACCTATTATAACCTATTTATAGAATAGTTTTATAAAAAAAAAAAATGCAAAAGTTGTACACGTGGGAGCGATAACAAAAGCCGGATAGACCGGCGAAGAAAGGACTAACAGACGCTCGGTATTTCTATTTCCCCTGCAACACGTTACTAAAAAAATGCCTTTCATAGCCTATTTATAAACCAGTAAAAATTTAAAGGAGCATCAAGGGAAAACAAGACTTTTGAATAAGTAGACTTTTGAGAAGGACCTTTGATAAGAATGCAATAGAACTAAGCTAAAGAATCCAGAAACACTGTTAATCAAAAATATATACAATGATGTACATATATATCTAGTTTAAAGGCAAAAAGTCTTTAATTTACCACTTAAAATTAAAACCGTGTCAAGTCTTGATGCTTAATATGTATTAGTTAGTTGTGAGAATCTACGCGCTTGTTGAAGGTTTTACCCAAATGTTTGTTAAGCTTTCTTTTTCAGACGAAAAGGTGTGTATAATATTACATAAACCCATCAAGATATTGTTATTAATGTAAATTGATAGATTTCTATTTTAGGTGTAAGTTTATTTACACACGAATGATGTGTATTGTAATTAAATACCATGCCTTTAACATTGATCATAAAATTGTTATAACAAGTGAAACAAGTAAAATTATGTAGATTACACCATTCCATGCTTATCCCCTGGTGGCAACCCGCAACCCGCAACCTGCAACCCGCAACCTGCAACCCGCAACCTGCAACCCGCAACCCGCAACCCGCAACCTGCATTTTAGACAATTTCGTCTTGTTTTGGTAATCAGTTTTTTCTATTTATATAGTATACATATATATAGGAAGATGTGGCATGTGCTAGTGCCAATGAGACAACTCTCTATCCAAGTATCAATTTATAAAAGTAAACCATTATAGGTCAAGGTACGACCTTCAACACGGAGCCTTAGCTAACACCGGACAACAAGCTATAAAGTGTCCTAAAAATTACTAGTGTTAAACCATACAAACAGGAACGGTCTTGGTTTTTTTTTTGGGGGGGGGGGGGGGGGGGGGGGGGGTTGACAGTCAAATGATAAAATCTGAGCCAAAACGTAGCGGAACTTTAGCCTTGTTTTTATTTACTTGATGTATATTCAACCCATTGTCCTTTAAACTATCGATTTTCTAGACGAAAAGGTAACATTAAAAAAAATTGTCACCCTCTCGGCCATGTGATAGAGTAAATTAACACCCTCGTATCAGCCATCAAAATATTGCATTTTCATATGAAGTATAATTCTTTTTTTGTCGTTCACCAATTAAACCATAATTAAGTCAGGCTGTTTGTTAACTTGTTTGAATTGTTTTACCTATCATTTCGAGGCTTTGTAACTGATTTTGCAGTTTGGTATTTTTTTTTATTAGTGAAGGCCGTACGGTGACCTTAAGTTGTTAATTTTTGTGTCACTTGGTCTGTTGTGAAAAATTGACTCATTGATTACAATATCACATCCTTTTTTAAATTATGTTAATTACGCGAGCAAAAATTTAATACATTACACGACGGTTCCCCAATGAATAGCCTTCATCTATAGATATATATATGGTTAGGAATCTGATATGCTACTGTGTAACAGTAATTGTAATATTTTCAAAACTACACAAAGTCATCATGGTCACATGCAGTTGTGATAATACTAATTTGATTGAAAACTTAATACATATTTTTCTTAAAAAATTACAAGTTTAGAAAATTATTAGTGTCTTCCTCCATCTTGGATTGTAAAAAACAGAGAACCAAAGATCCAGATTTTCCATCAAGATAGCAAAATTTGATGCAGGAATGCAGATATTTAATGTGAATTTTCATTTATAAGAGCCAATTTATAGGAATAGAAATTATAAATATTAATATTTTTGCAAATGTTAACTATTTTGGTTTGTTTTTAGGTTTTTTTAATTGCCATTTTAGGGGGAGGTATCTTTAAAACAGTGCATTTTCTGAAGGATTCATGGAATTTTCCTATTTTGTATTTTAGCCGGAAAAAAGTACGGTGACCCTATCTTTTCTTTTGATATTCTCAAAGCAGTGTCTGAAAACTATATTTCCTGAAGTATTTAATAATTCTATCATTTTGATTAGTTTCTAATCATAAAATGGTGTTTTTTCCTGTATAGTCCTGTAGCTTGAGAAAATGCGTGTTGACTTATCATTTTTATTATATTTTTCGACATGTATCAATTATAGATACTACGTTTTGGCAAAGTAACGAACAAATTCTATCATTTTTATTTTAGACTCCCATACCACCTTAAGTATTTTCTAGACTGATTTAACTCATTTCTGTACAATAGTTAGTACAATCAGGGAGAATCCATGAAATGTGAAAAGGGAGTGTAAATCCCAAAAAGGCAATTCATACTGGCGAGAGGAGCTAGGTGAAGGACTACTTTATCCTTTAGTTACATGTAACTGTGAGAACCATACTATTTTCTGTCTATTTCGATGAACGGAGGGGGTGAACATCTTGCACACGCCCTATCATAGATCGCCACTGGCAATGACAAGACTCGATTCTTTTATGATTAAGTGGTAAAAGATATGACATGGGTATAATCTGTTCTAATCTTCATAAGTAGAGTTTGAATATATTGATTATATTTTTTAGTAAGACTAGACATCGTGGTTTCTTCCTTGAATCAAAGTACCTAGTATGCTTATTTTTAGACTGGCCTTTAAGTACACGTATTGACGACTAATAAACCCATGCTGATCTTAAGATGCACAGTTATCTTTGATTTCAAAACCTTTCTGTTTTAACCCGTCTTTGTTTTCTTGATACATTACACTTACGATAAACGAAATTTAACTTTTCAACTTATTAACCAAAATCGAGTGGTGTTATGGTGGGAGAGGACTGACATGTAAGAATGGTGTACCAAAGATTAACATAGATATAAAATAACTACTGGAAGAAGTCCATAATTAATAATAAATAACGTCTTGTGTACATAGAGGAGCTTTGATACTACAGTTTATAAAAACAATATTACAAGTAATAAACAAGCTTCAATCGATTAATATATACTAGTCAACAAAGGAAACGATTTGATTGGACTCCAGTGGCAAATAAGTTCATGAATGGTTCCGGACGAACACAAGAAACAATATAAGGCAATGTATATCATTAAATTGGATACACTGTAATAAGGAAAATAATAGGCCAATTGGTCCTATATTTACAAAGTGTTATGTTCTTATTAAAACTATTGAAGACAAATACGCGATTTCTGTTGTTGCAATAATTGATATTTCAAAAATCTTATTTTCACCAAAAAAATTCATGAATCGATTTTGAACTGAAAACTTCCAACTTAATCAAAGTACTGAAGTACTGAACATAGGATGACTCAAGTTCTTGTGGATGGTCAAAAGCAGATGTCACAGAAAAAGATCACACCTCTGTACATTTGCTATACCTGAAACTGAGTTTAATGTACAGAGTATATTTTTTTCTGAGACAAGTTCTTGCGCGGATGATGAATAAATGACAAGAAATTCAACCGCACCGTAATAAACTATTATATTGTTGAGATACAAATCAGTATACCTGGGACTATTATACTAATATAATAAACGTCACAGAGTATGCACTGGTTTGTTGTTATTTTATTATTAATATAACAGTTACATGTACAGTCCTTGGATGGTGTAAACTTACCACTAACACCATACACCATTACACCATTACACCATACACCATACACCATTACACCATACACCTTGTACCATTACACCATACACGTTACACCTTTGCACTATGTACCTTACACCTTACACCATGCACCATTCCCCATTCTATCTACACGATCCGAAATTACCCATAATGCAATTAAATTTCAAATATTAAGATTATTATTATTGTTTATGTTTACAATTCGAAAAAATAAAATAGAAAGAAATTCTTTTCAACCAATGAGATGTCGTACACCATCATTCACACCATTCCCGATCGCACGTTACACAATCACACCATTCCTCAAACACCATTACACCATTCCCCTTACACCATACACCACAGCACCATACACCTTACACCATTACACCATTACACCAGTACACTATACACTTTTTTTGGAAAGTTTACACCATCCAAGGGCTGTATATATAATTGCCACATTATTTATGTATATGCCTGTCCCAAGTCAGGAGCCTGTAATTCAGTGGTTGTCGTTTGTTCAAGTGTTACAAATTTGTTTTTCGTTCATTTTTTTTAACATAAATAAGGCCGTTAGTTTTCTCGTTTGAATTGTTTTACATTGTCTTATCGGGGCCTTTTATAGCTGTTTACGCGGTATGGGCTTTGGTCATTGTCGAAGGCCGTACGGTGACCTATAGTTGTTAATGTTTGTGTCATTTTGGTCTTTTGTGGATAGTTGTATCATTGGCAATCATACCATGCACATCTTCTTTTTTTATATTTCATCCATTTGTATATCAATATATTCTACTATGCTTTTAACAGTGCAGTGTAAGTGCATGGTGGACACCCTTTTGTACGAAATCGATTTTTCTGAAAGATTAGATATGAGAAGCCATTCATATTTTCTCGCAAAAAAATACAGAATTACCGGTCCTTACCGGGAGTGTCGTAAAACGTTTTTGAGATATTCTTCCGCAAGCTTTAACACAATTTACAACTTCAAACGTTTAATGTTTTGCATGTTATTTTCTGTAATAAAGCACTAGCATGAATTTTATTAAATGGCGTGCATATATATTTCCAATTTCCTTACTATTTCCTATACCTTTCCTAAGATTATAAATATAAGGCGATGTTGTATGATTGCCAATGAGACAACTTTCCACCAAAGTTCATATTAAGTAGATGTTAGCAATACGAGGTAACGGTACGACCTTCAACAATGACAAAAACCGATACCTTAAAGTCAATTATGAAAGGCCACGACATAAATAAAAAGTGAAACAATTAAATTGAGAAAAATAACGGCATAATTCACAAATCAATTGGGAAAAACAAAAATTAATGACATGAACCATTACAACCACTAAATTGCAGGTTCTAGACAAAAGACAGGCGCATACATAATGTGGCGGGTTTAAACATGTTTGTGAGCGCTCAACCTTCTAAACATATGAACAAACTATAGAAACCAGTTGAAAATGGCTTATCTCATCAGATCGATACAAACAGAAAAAAAACTAACTAAAACATAGACCGGACGTGACAGAGTATTTATAATACATCTCTTACAACAAAATATAAAAAGTAGAGATCTAAGACTATATATATTGATGTTTCAACTCATGATGGGGTTCAACTTGATTTCTTAGACTTAGCCTTTTGAATATATGTTTAGGCTACAACAGTGAACTAATGGAAGAAATAAATGTCTAAAAAAAACCACGAATGATATAAACATACAACAAAAGTGCCTAACTATATAAGTTTAACATAGAAAAGTATACGTATAATTGATTTTAAGACCGAGAAATATGTTTCAGTTAACAAACATGTATACATAAGTACATGTACGTACAATTGAAATTAAAATGAGATTTATAGAATAAATTATCGAAGAATCCAAAAAGAAAAATATTCAACGAGTGACCGGACAACACATGAATTTGCTAATGCGCGCAGCCTATTTGAATTCTTTGATTAGTTATTCTTTTTATTACATTGGCAAATGGCTTTTTTTAAGTAGAAAGGGTAAGAAACTAACTAATGTATATCTAAATGAGATTTAAATTTCACACACATTATTTGATAAGAAGATACCAAGTCAATAGCTGATAAAGAAATTAAGAAAACAAATGGCACACATACAGGTGAACTCGTGTGGACCCTGCAAGATGATTGACCAAAAGGAAAAATGTAAATCCTATTATGAACTGGTCATTAGTCATTTCTTTGCATGTCTTCTGTCATAATCATAACAGACTAAATGCACTGATCCAGGGTTTGGTGTTTGAAGGCTCTACCAATGTTAGGAGTTAAAGAACCATATTTTACCCAAAAAAATGGATGTAGTCTAATCTATGAAATATATTCATTTCTTAAAAAAAAGGGGGTGGGGTAAAATTGAAGAAAAAATAATAATAAGCAACTGCGCATCCAATTTAGGATTTCAAGCATGTCAGTCATTGTGATTACAATTTCTAAAACATATCATTTATTCATTTTTTTTTTCTAATATATTTTTCCGTGTTAAAGAAGTTATCTAGTCCTCCCCTGAGTGCTCCGTATAAAAACATTTTGGGGGGAAACACAGATACATTTGGATTTGACAGTTTGACACCACCATTTAATTGTTTTTGTGCTGCTACTCGTTACTCGACACGTTACTAGGATAACCGTGAGCTGATATGTATAAAACTACTTATCCGAAAGGACGGATTTTTTTCTACATGTCCTACGATAAATAAATAATACGATAAGATATGTCCTACTAAAAGGCGCTTGGGAACGCCCGAGAGCGACCGAGAAAAGAAAAAGAGCCCGAAAGAAAAAAAGGCCCGGGAGAATAAGTGATTTCCTGAATGAAAAAAAACAAACATTGCGTGTTTCACCCGTATAAATGGGGATATTTACGATGCTAAATCTAAAGTGTGTAGATAGTGTTGTTTCACTTTTACATTTTAGATTTAAAAATTGTATATACAATGTAAGTTGGTAAATATAAGTATATAGAAGAATCACGAATGATATTGTTCTCGATCAAAACGTATATTTAGTTAGTTTACAAAAATCAGTGCCCGAGGTCTAATATTCGCAACTGCATGGTGAACACTTGTTCAATTACTTTTACCGTTCTTAAATAATGTGCAACTCTTTTAATTTTATAAAATTAATATTTATCTGGGAAATTTGAGAAACGTATCTGTCGGTGTTTAACGATTTATAAATCTTCAGCATAAACTGGGATCCATTATTATCTTTTCGAAATAGTATTCATATATTATTGTTAAAATTGAAACATTCATCTCTATATATTTTCCCCGGGCGCTAATTTTTTTCCCGGGCGCTTTTTCTTTATCCGGGCGCTCCCGACGCTTTTTAGTAGGATCCGATTAGATATCTTAACTTAAGTAGTTTTAAATTATTGAAAAACAATAGTTAATAGTTTTAAATAGTTTCAAGGAATATGATTGAATTTAAGTAGAGTAGAACTCGTTTTTATAGTTTTACTTATAATTTTGCAAGTTAAATTAATTTAATCGTTATTTTTCAGTACAATATGAATTATGTTGAAACAAAGTTACAATTTCGTTTAAAAATAACAGTATTTTTTAAATAGTTTATTACAGTGTAGAAAGTTGAACGTTAATCTTAATGGGATTCCTAAATGTTATGACACCTTCAGTAGGTCAGTCTAGTCATTAAGAGTTCAAATAATAGTCGTCTGCAAATGCAGCTGGTGGATATTCATTACATTGTTTTTATCATCTCTGGGAATCAGGTTAACTTAGTGTGAAATTTTCTGTCTAATGTTGCAGACGTAAACAGTTCGCTGTTTATTACAGCGAAAACAATGTTGTGAAATTATAATAAATGTTGTAAATATTGGATAAAAAAATTAGTTATAAGCAAACATTCGATGTCACTGCTTTAGAGGAGATGATACTTTTGCAAATTTAAATGTGAAATTACAAAAAATCCTAATGCAATTGTTATAAAATATATCATATAACAAATACTATGAGAAAAATATAAAAATATTTATAACTGTCATACAAGCGCGGAATATAGTTTCAATTGGGAGATATATTCTCCGTAACACATGCGAATATCAACCAGAATACAGGTGCGCCTATACATGCGATTTCTTTATAATAAATATCTAGAGGCTCTAAAGTACGAAGCCCTGTTGGTCTCACACAGATTATAAGTGTCTTTTAAAGTCCTGCGCTGAAGATGTGTAAAGTCTAGCGCTGGAGATATAAAGTCAAGCGCTAGAGATGTAAAGTCTAGCGCTGGATATGTAAAGTCCAGCGCTGAAGATGTAATGTCTAGCGCTGGAGATGTAAAGTCCAGCGCTGGAGATCTAAAGTCTAGCGCTTTATATGTAAAGTCTAGCGCTGAAGATATACTATCAAGCGCTGGAGATCTAGATGTAAAGTCAAGCGCTGGAGATATAAAGTATAGCGCTGGAGATGTAAAGTCAAGCGCTGGAAATGTAAAGTCCAGCGCTGGAGATCTAAAGTCTAGCGCTGGATATGTAAAGTCAAGCGCTGTAGATGTAAAGTCTAGCGCTGGGGATGTAAAGTCTAGCGCTGGAGATGTGTAATATCTAGCGCTAGAGATATGCAAAGTCTAGCGCTCAAGATGTACAGTCAAGCGCTGGAGATGTAAATGCAAGCGCTGGAGATGTAAAGTCTAACGCTGAAGATATAAAATCAAGCGCTGGAGATGTAAAGTTAAGCGCTGGAGATCTAGATGTAAAGTCAAGCGCTGGAGATATAAAGTCTAGCGCTGGAGATGTAAAGTCAAGCGCTGGAAATGTAAAGTCCAGCGCTGGAGATGTAAAGTCCAGCGCTGGAGATGTAAAGTCCAGCGCTGGAGATGTAAAGTCCAGCATTGAAGATGTAAAGTCTAGCGCTGAAGATATAATAAAATTAACGGTATCAATTTTCTTGCACCAGATGCGCATTTCGACAATACATGACTCTTCAGTGATGCTCGTGGCCAAAATTTTTAAAATCCAAAGCTTATAAAAAAGATGAAGAGCTATAATCCAAAAGGTCCAAAAAGTATAGCCAAATCCGTGAAAGGAATCAGAGCTTTACATAAGGGAGATACATTCCTTAATTTATAACAATTTCTATCATTTTGTAACAGCAAATTTTAATAACACATAAAAAATCCGTATTTTCATTCCAGTACCGAAGTACTGGCTACTGGGCTGGTGATACCCTCGGGGACTAATAGTCCATCAGCAGAGGTATCAACCCAGTGGTAGTAATAAAATTAACGGTATCAATTTGCTTGCACCAGATGCGCAATTCGACAAACATGTCTCTTCAGTGATGCTCGTGGCCAAAATATTTGAAATCCAAAGCTTATAAAAAAGATGAAGAGCTATAATACAAAAGGTCCAAAAAGTATAGCCAAATCCGTATAAAGTGTAGCACTGAAGATGTAAATTCAAGCGCTGTAGATGTAAAGTCTATCGCTAGAAATGTAAAATCGTGTTTTATAGTGTGTTGCAAATAAGGATGCAAGAAAAGCCTCGGTCACATTTTACCGGATAGCTCGAACGGACGCCTAACGGAAAACCTTTTTCAATCCGTTCATGTCCGTTAGACGTCCGTTCTTATTCGTAAGACGTCCGTCCATATCCGTTGCATGTCCGTTAAGCGGCGTACGTTTTATCCGTCGACGTCCGTTCTGTCCGGTGGAAAATTTTGAGCATATTCAAAACGTTGAACGGACGTCCAACGGATAAAATGTCCGTTGAACGTCCGTTAGGCGTCCGGTTTGTACGGTACTCGTCTGTTTCGTTTCCTTTTTGTATACGTTACGTGTCCGTTATACATCCGTTGGTGGTCTGGATGATAAACTCACCAACGGACTTCAACCGGACGTATAACGGATAAAACGGATGTTGAACGAAGGAGAAACGGACTTCTACCGGACGTATAACGGATAAAACGGATGATCAACGGATCTGAAACGGATATATGCCAATTGAAAATTTTGCGTCAGAAATGCCAATTATTGGTATGTCAGATTTCTTAAGGTTCATGAATTCTTATTATTCATAATCAGCCTTAGAGTATAAGGGCGATTCTTCACAATCAAGCAGCTCTTATTTAAGACACTGACCTTTTGCGGTATTTTGAAGAATAAACCAAAAACAGTTACACCTAAACATTTTGAATATTTATGCGATGTACATGTATTATTATTGTTGCCTTTTATTTTTCCGTATATATTGTTCATCCGTTTTATCCGGTACGCTTCCGTTAGGTGTGCGTTTTATGCGGTACTCTTCCGTTGGATGTACGTTCGACATCCGTTCTGTCCGGTACGTTTCTGTTTCTCGTACTTTGCATATCCGGTATGTGTCCGTCAGGCATCCGTTACACGTCCGTTGTATTAGGTCATTACATCAACGGACTCCCAACGGATAACAATTCTGTCAACGGACAACTTTTATTTTTATTCGTTAGGCGTCCGTTCGTGCTTCGGTCACACCTCACCGGATAGCACGAACGGACGCCTAACGGATGAAAAAAAAGATGTCCGGACAGAACGGATGTCCAATGTATATACAGATGGTATGCTGCTTTCACGAAAAAATACTTTGGGTAGCACTTTACCAAAGAGAATAAGCCTTCTTCAAATCTCTCCGATCATAAGCTTTAGTTTTTCAAATGTCCATGAACCAGAGTTTGAATGGTGTCGAAACTTTTATATTGACTGCTTTATTTGAATGACCGAATCAGTGCATTGCTCAGCTTTAAAATTAATGAACTTATATAATAGAATCGAAGAGTACATCGATAGAGTATGGTTATTAAATTTGGTATGTTGTAAATGTTAGATGAAATTGTCTACGTTTTTTTATTCTTCTGTAATGTTTACTGTTTTCAGAGTGATTTTTGTTTTCTTTTTTAGCCATGGCTTAGTCAGTTTATTTTCGACTTGTGGGTTTTTATGTCCTCTGGGTATCCTTTGCCTGTTTTTTAGTTATGATTTTTTTTTAAAGTAAAGGAAATGGCGGATAAATTGTTTATTTAAAAAAAAAATTGTTACCTATGTCAAATTGAAAACATTGCCAGTGTTTATCTTATGAGAGCACCAAATGATAGACATGTCTACCGAAACAAAAACATATTCCAATAAAATCGTTATCACGATATGATCGATTTTTTAATATCTTGATGCATTATAAGCATTTTCAAAATTATTTGATTTCATAATATTAATCCACACATTATGCTATCTTATAATATTATTGATTTTTATAATATATCTTAAATTATGGTGTACCATAATATTCGTTATGGTGTAATGTAACTAGCACTTTACCAAAGAAAATAAGCCTTCTTCAAAACTCTTCAATCATTAGCTTTAGTTTTTCAAAGATGACCATTAACGAGAGTTTGAATGGTGTCGATATAGTATGGTTATTAAATGTGGTATTTTGTAGATGATAAATGATAGTTATGGATTAACCGTTTTACAGATGATATCGGATATGTTCCTTATTTCATAACTAAAATCCCCTTTCCTTTTCACGTATATGACATACCGAATTAAAGTATTTACCGGGTTTGTAATAACATGAGCAACACGACGGGTGCCCATGTGGATCAGGATCAGCATACCCTTCCGGAGCACCTGATATCATCCACAGTTTTCGTTGGGGTACGTGTTGCTCAATTTTTACCTTCTGTGTTGTGTATTAGGTTCTATTATTTGAATGTTTGTCTTTTCGTTTTTAGCCATAGCCTTGTCAGTTTATTTTCGATTTATAAGTTTTGACTGTCCCTCTGGAATCTGTCGCCCATCTTTCACAGAGAGTAGTTATATTCTTTTAGTATTTTGTAAGCGCGACATTTTTGTAAACTTAATAGGTAGTAACATTCATATATGTAATTTATTATTGTATTAGTTTAAAGCAATTCAATGGGACGTCATATATCTTATATGAATTCACTCGTTTGAACTTAAATTGGAGAAAAACAGTTTCCTTACGACAAAACGCGATAATACCATATCAACCCGGCTTTTTTACTAGTCTGAAATGTTGACCAGGATTCAAGTCTTGCTAGTTCACAAAGTGTCAGTCTGTTGTCTACTCTCTGGCTGGAGTGTTGTCTCTTTTACAACATATATTCCCTCTTTCGATCTCAATTTTATATAATTAGACATGACGTCCTACTCGGACATATTATTGTGAATCCGGAGCAATAAGTCATTACTCTCAATAAAAAAATACTACTTAATTCGGAAATTAAGGAATACAGGTGTTATAGTTTAAGAATTTTAGCCGAGATAATAGAACAATTTTTAAACCTTTATACAACATTTCTCGTAGCTTTTATATTATATTTTATTGTTTGAATCAACTGATTTACCATTCAATGAATTGCGATTAACACGTAGTGATTGATATTTGTTTTCCTTTAGAGTGTTCAAATCTCTATATTATAAATATTTAATATATTTATTTATATTATTCTATATTATATTTTGACTAACAAACTTCGTGTTTTGACTAGTATGATGTGCAAAGAAGTCAACGAATAAATTTGGATAAATAGAAATAGAATATTTTTTTTTCGATTTTAATATTATATATTAACAAACAAAAATAAAAGTCTACTATAAATGTCGTCATGCATAAGTCACCATCCACATTTCATACAGTACTTATATCTTTATTCCTTAAAGATTATTTTGACAGATTGCACTCCCATTAGTACGTTGTGATATAATTTCAACTAGGCATTAATATTATGAGTTCATTCTGCAATGTGTATAAATTTTCATATCAAACGTAAATTATGTCATCTGTTTCTTACCAATTAATCATACTGCTGAACTAAATAATATTGTATTACATGACCTTGCTTCGCATTGAAATATAGTTTAATATTTACAATTTATTTCTTCTGCTGTTTTTATACTTGTATATAAATTAATTTTGTGGTTCTCAAGAACCAATATGTTATCTTAATTTTTTAAGAATTTTTTACTGCAGATATATAGAAGTCAAATGGACAATAGCTGAATTTTGATATGTAACGTGTTATGTAGGAAAACAACAATCATACATGTCATAGTGCTCTTTTAAATACTCAGGTGTATCTATCATCAAATATTGACCGACGTCGAAATAAATATTTATTGATAATACATCAAAATGAATATCTAATTTCTACCTGCCTATGTTTATAGATTATGATTTTTTTTTAAATTCTGTCTTGATGTCTCGATTTTTATTCTAAGATGTAATTTTTATTTACATGTAAGACAACACAAGATACTTTTCTTTTACAGACACAATTTTAATTTTAAAGGATTTGAAAAGAAACATTTCAAATTTGATGGTGACAGAAAAAATAGGTTGTATGTGTATTCGAATTAATGTACCCACCTTACCCAATATACACAAATACATATAAGCAACATTAAAACGGTCTGCAACATAAACTGAATTTGAAACAATAACAATTGTATGTAATGAGTTTTTGTGGATCTGACCATTAATTAAATTTCGTCAAATCAAGACGTATAAACCAAGAAAGTAATGTGTTTCTATACCTATTGTTTACATAGTCATTTATAATTTAAAAAGACGTCTGAAGGATGTGTACTATTATTTTTATAACATTTCCCCCTGATAAAACTAATGTATTGTAAACGAGGTCAACTGACACACTTATTTTCTACATTTATTTTCTACAACACGATAGATTCATTGTTTAAGGAACGATAATACATTTAACAAAAATATGGCTTATAAGACGACACGATTTGTCTCCCTTGTACAAAAACTGTTCCAGATAAAAGACATTGAAGACGGAAGAATTTTAATTATGACGCGAGAAAGGCGACGATTGTCGGATGAATATAATCAATAGATGATCATAAAAATAGCATTTTAAGATTAATAAATAACGGAACTTGTTAGCAGTACCCAAAACATTGATTTTCGACACATCAAATTTTATATTTTCATGCATAATTATGAAATTCAATAATATACAAAATTATGGACACGCATAATATTACGGGAAATATTATTTAATCTCATAATATTATGGCTTTTCATAAAGCAGTCAAATTTAGCCAATTCCATAATATTATGGAGTTCGCTAAGTGCCCCGACTGTATTTTGAAGTAGTCTAGAACAAACCTAGAACAAACCTACTGTGTTTGTACATATATTTTGAAGTAGTCAAGAACAAACCTACTGTGTTTGTACATATATTTTGAAGTAGTCAAGAACAAATCTACTGTGTTTGTATATATATTTTGAAGTAGTCAAGAACAAACCTACTGTGTTTGTACATATATTTTGAAGTAGTCAAGAACAAACCTACTGTGTTTGTACATATATTTTGAAGTAGTCAAGAACAAATCTATTGTGTTTGTACATATATTTCTAAAAGTACAATTATGAATTGCTCTGATTACTATCAACCAAATTTAAAATGAACTTCGCCGAATAGCTAAAGATTGTATGCATATGAATAGTAAACAATCCATCTGTTGACTTATTTAAAATAGATAAATCATAATGCAAATATATATCTAAAAATGATTTGATATACAAACCCTGGATAAAAAAAACAAAAGCTATCTTGTCCCAAAGTTAATCACATGCAATGTATACATGGTATCTGTGACCTTGCCTAAAAGCGGTTTCTTTCCGGTGCAGTTCATTACAATATTTCATAAACATTTAATTTCAAAATGATATTGTATTATATCAAAGTTTCGTAAAAAGGCTCAGTTGATTCAAATTTAGATTACGAACATAAAATTGCAACAATTTGTGTAAACGATATATATTTTAAATGTTTCGTTAGAAATAAATCTTTACCTGTTTATTTTTGATTTTGAACTTCTAAACAGCGTTATTAATAAATTGACCATGACAAAAAATAATAATATAAGAGAAAACGTTTTATACATTAAAAGTAAAATCACAAAAATACTGAACTTAGAGGAAGATCAATTGGGAAAGTCCATAATCACATGGCAAAATCAAATAACAAAACGCATCAAAAACGAATGGACAAAAAACTGTCATATTCCTGACTTGGTACAGGCATTTTCAAATGTAGAAAATGGTGGATTAAACCTGGTTCTATAGCGCTAACCCTCTCACTTTAATGACAGTCTCATCAAAGATAAGAACAACAAAATAGTCTCAGTCTTTTGATTTTATCTTCGTTCATGTAGCTTTTTGTCCGATTAAAGACGTTCAACACTTCAGAAACAGCTAATGAAGGGATAGAAAGGTTTTATATACAAAAACCATTGGTTCTGTCTATTTGAAAATTGAAAGTATTGTGAATCGTTTAATTCATTATTTTCAAGTTTCACAACAGATTTCTTAGTAAAATATGACATCTTTATCATGTTTATGACGCACATCAATCTATCTAGAGCTTTTCATAATCTAAACTTATTATTACACATTTGTTGTACTGGTAGTCGCAGAGGTCATTATCAACTCAGGAGTTAAATAATCGATACTGTCAGGATATCTTGAATAATGAGCTTTTTTTTTTGGTCCTGTGTTTGACATAATTCGTTTTTTATATTTAAAAAAAATATATTTCACTCACAAACATATAAAAGTCCTTTGTTTGTGAGTAACTTGGTCCAGTTATACACAAATAAATTCCTTTAAAAGGGCGCTTAATCCTATAACCCTTTCTATTCTTTTGTACAAGTATGCAAAGAAAGTGTAAGGGCGTGCTAGACCGATTCAACGTTCATTACAAGATAGTAAGTAGTTAGTTTACTATTATACTATTCCCCCAAAAGAAACCACCCAAAATAACCATCTTATATATTACTTTTTCTTTCATTATCGATATGTGTACGATAAATTTGGATGCATTTGTGTGTGTGTTTGACTGTTTATCGGTATGTTAAATAATCTATATCGAATGCGATTTTGAAATGAACGCACAACTCTATACATGTACTGGTATGAATCTTTATTTTTGAGGGAGTGAAATGAGGTAGATAATAAACACTTATTATAGAATTTTAATGCTCCGACTCACGGAGCAATAGTGGACCATAAAAGGATTTTTACTATTGTGTTCTGTTTATGTTATTTATGTTACAAAGTACTACTAACGTTATATTTGAAAGTCAGGAAAAATAACCTTTCTCCGGCTAAATGTTTAGAAAATATATTTTAAATAAGAATGGACTTGTCCGTAATAGCACAAAAACCATTCTGTCGAATTTGTGTAATAGATTTCCCGAAATTTTCGTAGCAGATAAAAAAGGGGTTTATAATTTTATTTTTTCATATCTATAAACATGAATAAATATATAAAAAAGTTGATGACACATAACGCACAGAAACGGTTCTTGATAAAGGAAACTTAACGGACTAGAAATCATAATATAACATGTCTGTTCGTTGTTTTGATAGTACTGAAAAATAGAAAAAGAATACAGTAAAGTCAGACGAAAGGCGCGACTGTCATTCAAAATTATAAATCTTGGTATCAATGATGAGATTTTGTTTTAAAGCTTACAGTCGTAAGTGGATTAGGCAATTATTGTATGTACTATTTTATTCGAATTAGTCCCCAAACATTAAAGTATTTATACAGCTGTTACATTCTATTCATAGTCTCTTAAAAGTATATGTTAAATTTGGCAATATCAAGCGCTCAGAGCTATGTTGCCATAAGTTTGAATAGTATTGATATTGACATTACATGTATATATACAAGACCCTGGCCATTTCAGCAAAAAGAAAATTCAACATAATTTTAATTTCTTACTAGAACGCACTGGTTTTCGGCAATTTTGCTGTACAAAAAAAAAGGTACTACTCATTTGAGTAACAGTGTAAAGATTCCTCCTTTTTTAATTTCAAACATTTGTTTTTTTATTCAACTAACGGTACTTAAACCCTGATGAAATTCACATCTTGTGCAATTAAATTGATTCAGTACTGTACAATCAAAGGATATTTGTTAACAGTGTGTAATATCTTGTTTTACGTATTATTAACTCATGTTTTGCTCTCTTATTATATCTTGATCAAAGAGAGATAATTATATTTAGTATTGTCATGTTATCAATTGTAGAAAGAAATAATACGATTACTATGCCTCATGTTAGGTTAAGTTCTTGAAAACGTCAAAGCAACCTTTCTAAAAATTAAATCAGATTTGGCCAAACAACTTTAAGATTTTATACTTTTGGAAATGAGTTATACATTTTTATACAATCTGGATAAGCGTATGTACGGCTGGTAATCTACACACGCAGAACACTTGTTCTGCAATAAAAACAGTGAGAGGATTTTCCGGTTGTGCTTGAGTGGAGCAATTGTCACCGCATCAAAAGGTATGTACATTTCTTAATCGCAATTTTCTAATTCAACTGATCAAAGTATTGAAAATCAGAGCATGCTATGCTGTGGTGAATACTTTAACAAAGAGATACATATATCATTAAATGGTGTACATGGAGTTAAACTCATATAAAAATCAGTTGCCCTACGATAAATTGGCGAAAAAATTTTGAAATGGTTCTACTAACCGACCTAAATTTGAACTTGTAGGACCAATTTCAAAATATAAATATCACTTTTTCGCCAATTTCTCGTGGGGTTACTGATTATGTAGAAGTTTAACTCCATATACAATAGTATATGATACATGTATCTCTTCTCTCAAAATTTTATAAAATGTATGCCGAGCATAGAAATTGTTCTTATAATATATATAACTCCAATCGAACTCAAATCCATTACTTATGTAGGATATTCCAAGTCATCTTGTGCGGAGGAAGAAGTGTTTGCTGTTGTTTTTTTAATTTTATATGTCAGTTTTTTCCTGTGGAATTAGAGGTTTTTCGTTAGTGTGGTTTGTTATACTGTGTAACAGCTTATGTGAATGGAATTTAATTCGTTGTTATTTGTTTTTGTTTGTTTATCTTTTTCTACATGAGGAGTAAGATGTTGATATTTTGTTTGGTTTGCTGAACTTTGTTGAAATTTTTGTTTTTCGTGTTATTTCTTTTTATAGAGATTAATACATGGCCTTTTCCATATCAGCCTGGGTATCATCCCGAAACCCCCATGTCAGCCCGAGACGGAGTCGAGATGCTGATATGAGTCGAGGGATGATACCCAGGCTGATATGGAAAAGGCCATGTATTAATCGCTTTATCATATACTTCCGACAATAGTTTTATGTAAATAAACTCATCATAGATACCACGACTAAATAAGGCAAATAAACAAATGCAATAACTAAAACCGTCAAAAACTTTATAAAGAAGTTAAATTATGAATCAAATATACTATAATTGTCCAACAACAGCATCACTACCTCCATATATGTATGTATGGTAACATTTCTTAAAGAGGCATTTTGAAACATTGAAAATTTGGAAGAGTTTTATGATCATTATTCCTCCATGTTTGTTGTACTATAAAATGATTCTTAATTGTCAATGGCATTTGTTAGCAAGTTCTAAACTGGGGACAAAAGTTCCCGTAAATTTTGACGTCGTCATAAAAAATATCTGACGTCACATTGGAAAAGTAAACAATCGATACCAGAAACACCGGAAGTAACTTGCACGAGAAGCACTGTTATGGGGTTTTGCACGAGACGCCACTGATATGGGTTATCAGCCCGGACTGATATGGGTTATCAGGCTTGGTGGGAAATTATGGCTTGTGTACTTCCGCTCATTACACATATGCAAAAGCTATCATATCAATGCTAAGTATATGATAAAATCAAATAAATCAATGTCACAACAGCAAAACAAAAATAATTTAGATTTGAAAAATATACTTGACTTGTATTGAAAATCCAGTATGATTTTCAGTAGTGAACACTTATGCAGATTTGTGTTATGTCAAAAGAACATTTTGGGTGATTAGATGGATCAGCAGAACACTCTGATTTTCAATGCTTCCTTTCCCAACCTTTAAAAATTCATCGTCCCAACTACACCAAAACTGTGTGTAGTTGTTGCAGTCCACTTGCGGACCGCTGGTCCTGTACAATTCAATAACCTTCCCATCCTTGAATCCACCATATATATTTGAAAGTGTATGGTACAAAGCTCAAATATTAGCCTTATAATACACGAAACCTTTATCAAACCTTGCACTTTTTGACATAAACCAGATAACACCTTCATAACATGATTTAAGGTAGTTCAGGGGTATAGAAAAAAAATGACAGAATTTTCTTATACTTTGTGAAATTTAACTTTGAAGTATTGTAAATGAAAAAATGCAAAAAAAAATTGGGGGTCACCGGCCATCTAAGAGATTTTTTGACCTTTCAAAATGAGTGCAAATAGGTTATATGGATATATAGGAAAATAGGCATAAAACGTCTTTGGTTGAATTTTAACAGCAAACAAAAAGACAGAAGTTGCTCATTTTTTTATACAAAAAATCTTGATATATATATTTTATGAAATTGAAATAAAAAAAGGGGGTCACCGGCCATCCAAGAGATTTTTTGACCTCTGAAAATAAGTGCAAAAAGGCTAAATATAGGAAAAATGGACATAAAACGTCTTTGGTTGAATTTCAACAGCAAACAAAATGACAGAAGTTGCTCATTTTTTTATACAAAAAAGCTTGATATATATATTTTATGAAATTGGAATAAAAAATGGGGGTCACCGGCCATCGAAGAGATTTTTTGACCTCTGAAAATAAGTGCAAAAAGGCTAAATATAGGGAAAATGGACATAAAACGTCTTTGGTTGAATTTTAACAGCAAACAAAATGACAGAAGTTGCTCATTTTTTCATATTGTAAAGCTTGATGTCTCTATTTTACAAAATTGAAATAAAATTCGGGGGTCACCGGCCATCCAAGAGATTTTTTTTTACCTCTGAAAATGAGTGCAAATAGGCTAAATATAGGGAAAACAGACATAAAATATCTTTGATTGAATTTTCAGAGCAAAATAAATGACAGAAGTTGCTCATTTTTTTATACTGTAAAGCTTGATGTGTCTATTTTATAAAATTGAAATAAAATTTGGGGGTCACCGGCCATCCAAGAGATTTTTTGACCTCTGAAAATGAGTGCAAATAGGCTAAATATAGAGAAAACAGGCATAAAATATCTTTGATTGAATTTTCAGAGCAAAATAAATGACAGACGTTGCTCATTTTTTCATACTGTAAAGCTTAATGTCTCTATTTTTATTAAATTTAAATACATTTTTCGGGTCACCAGCCATCCAAGAGATTTTTTTTAGCAAAACAACAGTTGTTGTTTATTGTTCAAAGAGGGTTGACCTCTGCAGTTGTATAATGCTGCGCCCTGCGGAGCATCTGGTTATTATTGTGCTCAAACCATATTTGTTACAACAAAATGAATGAAAAGTGTGAGCTAACAGTCTGCTAAGTTTTTATCCATAAGTCTCATTCTGACTTTCTATCTGAAAGGTTTTTATGTGTCAATATTTGTGTTTCAATATAAAAGGAAGATGTGGTATGATAATTGATTGTTAATGAGGCAACTCTCCGCAGTAGACCAAATGACACAGAAGTTAACAGCTACAGGTCAAAAGCCGTTATCGCATAGTTAGCTGTAAAAGACCCTTCAATGACTAATGAAAAACAATATTCAAATGAGAAAACTGAAGGCATATTATAATGTACAAAATGATGGGGGAAAAATGTGTGACACATGCAACAAAAGACAACCACTGTCTGAATAACAGGTTCATGACTTGGGACAGGCATATAAATAATGTTGTGGGGTTAATGTTTGAAGGTGACAACCCTTTCCCTTAACCTGGTATTTCAAATGTTATTTTTCTTTTCTACTGTAGGATAGTAAGTGGTTCAAATATACATGTATGCCTCTTGAGACTAAAATTACATGCAATAGAAATCAGCCCCCAAAAAAGCAAGTTTTAATAACTTCAGCTGTAGTTATGCATTTTTAAATGTAAATACAATGTATGGGCCTAAATTGACCCTGAATTATTTCAAGTGTTTTTGGCCTAAGACTTTTTAATACATAACGTACTATTAAATTATTACATGTAATGTACTATCCCATTTGTAAATTCCTTTCTATTTAAAGTACATTAAAACATATGGGAGGATTCAGAGGCAGCCCTGGGAAAAATTTGGTTAATAATATAGGGAATCACCTGAGCGGATCCCCTTTTAGGCAGTTAGTGTGCCCCCACTTACAAAAAATTCTGGATCCGCCACTGGCATTATTTATACAACAAAAACATTCACGAGGTTTTAAATTGCAGGAAAATATCACCTCTTCATACAAGCCCCCCCCCCCCTTTTCATTCAAAAACCTACTAAACATGCTAAAAGCCACATACTCCATTTGTACTCATACATTTTTATAATTTTGACTTTTGAATAATTATTATACATTCTACATGTCTGATAAATATACATCAAATTAGTCTTTAAAAACATTTTGTCTATAATATATATCTTATAATTGCCATGAAACTTGGTCCATAGGCTTAAAATTTAGTAAGCTCTGGTCAAAAAAAGTTGGTTGAGATCGGTTAGTTCCTACTATCCATAATTAGGAACATAGTTAATTTATTATCCTTTGATTTTATCTTTATTTGCGTTCCACATGAAAATCAATTATATAATCATTTTTATAAATTTGATTACATATCTTGAAATTTTTGTTCCTACACCTTTGAAAAATATGCCTTCAAGAGGAAGTATGTAAAGAGTTGAAATTATACTGTAACTTTTGGTCATGAATGGACCAGCTGAAAAAGATTAAAAAATGTCTGAAGCCATCAAGAGAATATATGACACCCACTTAGCGCAGGTGTAATTTTTAAAAGTTTCATTTAATGTCTTTAAAATATTAAAGAAATGCACTTAGAAATAACTGTGTAGAGACCTTTTAAATTTAGAAAAAAATCATTTTATGACAAGACTGATTTTCCTGATCTCATTAAGGTTCTGTAGGATCAAATACAGTGGTCGAATTTAAGCTTTTTTGTATACTGGCCAGCCAGACCAGTGGACTTAAAATCTACTGGTCCGGCTTAAAATTTACTGGTTCTGCAAAAATGACATTCATTTGATAACCACTAAAAGATATGACGGATGTTTAGTTTTATTTTTTTTTCTCAGCTGCTTTCCTCTTCTTTATTTCAGTAGATTTTTGTGCTGTTCTGTTTGTTCATGAGCAAGTACAAAATCTTTTTTAAATTTTAAGATCCCGTTACAAAATTACATTTCTCATCTAGGTTTGTCACTGCAAATTGTTCACATGTTTTACAATGCATCACATTACAATCGACAATTTAACCGTTCGATATTTTATATTTGCGTTTTTTTTTGTCAGTTTGAAAAATCTTCCTTTTGAATTATAACCAAGGCCAGTACTATGCTCGTTCCTGACCTGGTTACTCATCTTGCTAGGTTGGGGGAACTAGCTGGTAGCTTTTATATGAATACATGTCAAGTAACATGTCAAAGTAACATGTCAAAGTAACACAGATTCAAAGTTCAATATATAATGTTTATTAAATCAGCATTCAGTATAGTTTATCAATCACAATAATCACAATAATCACATAAGTTCATGAGACATAATAAAACAGCATGTCTGATATAAATCCAAGTCTATAACACCAGTGTCTAATACATGACTGTAAAGCAAGTGTCCCATACTGCATGGTCAACTAATATATATTCTTTACATAGCATTAATACTCATATATCTAATTTTCATAATAATGCTAGTTTATCTACTTTCTCAAAATCAAGTCTTTGTGACATAACTTAAATCATCTTAAAAAGTAAGAAATCTCTTTTGTATATATAACACTTCTTTAATCCTTAATTCTCTATTGTCATTTAGCCCTCAGAGGATTACATACATGTAATAATTTGATTTACACTTATCTAAAATTGTGAAGATTTATATTAATCATTTATCAAGTAAATTATTTCTTAAGCTAGTGCTAAATATCTTAACTAATAATGAATTATAACAATTATTCAAATTCCACATTTCAACATTCTTGCATCTAAAATATACTGGTTATAGAATGTCGCTTAGTGAATTAATTTGTTTTGCCCTGCGTTTTAATGCCATTAAAAAATTTCCACATTTTGTGTTGTTGTGTAGTGCGCTCATTTGAGATATTAATTAAATACTTTTAAAATAGTATAGCCAGTACCCTAAAAATAATTTCTAATGTTTATGTTTTTGTAAACAAACCAAGATAGAGATGCAATCAGTGATTAACGAAAAATTTCTACTGGTTCGCCGGACCACCAGCTGACAAAATCTACTGGTCCCACACAAATTCTACTGGACCAGCGCCAATTTCGACCCCTGATCAAATATAATATAGGAGGGTAAGGAAAAGTTTTAAAGAATAGAAAATAATGCATGTAATGTTCACAATACATTTGTAAATAAAGAAAATAGACATACTGTACATGTAACAATGAAGAAAAACGGGTTGTTAAATTATAAGAAGTACAGAAAAATTGAAAAAAATAAAATAAAAATAAATAGAGATAAATGGTATACAGAATTAGATAGGAATTAAATGAAGGACCCTCAATCCAGACCATCGGTAATAAGAAAGGTAGTTTTGTGAAATGATTCATTTAAAAAAATAATTCATACAGTCTAGATCCGGCTAATTTGTTTAACCCCGCCACATTATTTATGTATGTGTCTGTCCCAAGTCAGGAGCCTGTAATTCAGTGGTTATCATTTGTTTATGTGTTACATATTTGTTTTTCATTATTTTTTTTATACAAATAAGGCCGTTTGTTTTCTTGTTTGAATTGTTGTACATCATGTACATTGTCATATCTATATTGGGCCTTTCATTGCTGCATGACTATATATGCGGTATGGGCTTTGCTCATTGTTGAAGGACATACGGTGACCTATAGCTGTTTATGTCTGTGCCATTTTGGTCTCTTTTGGATACATTGAAGTTGTCTAATTGGCAATCATACATTTGTACCACATCTTTTTTATATAGACAAGTACACACCCGTGATATCGCGGGTCCGTGACTGAATTAAAGTATATAACTATGCCTAAGCCTTATTTTAGTAATTGGTATTGTCATCTGATAAAGTCATGTCGATTATAAGATACACAGTTTTCTCTGCTTTCAAATCTTTCTGTTTGAACCCGTCGACCTGGAACTTATCAATTATTGGAAATATTAATTATTTGTAAAACAAAAGGTCCAGGCTATCCAGGAATGGGGTATTTTTTAATCAACAGCATTGTCCTATATTAGTTATCTTAGAAAGTCTTGCTGATTGCTGAATAAAGCTGCAATAGGGAACAATTTGACAATGATTGAATTTAGTAGTGTCAGCCCTTTGATTATGACCCGTGTATATAGCAAAATCCTAAATACACCGTTTGGTGGTGCGCCTGTCAAATGCGGAACGTACAGATAAGGTAATAGCTAACAGGTGAATATACTATTAGTATCGGTATCGGATTAGACCCGGAACTTGTTAATTATTGGCAATATTAATTATGTGGAAAACAAAAGGGTCTGGAGTGGTGTAATTTTTAATCTACACCATTGTCCTATATTAGTTGTATATAGAGTTGAATTCTTTGATTTGTCGTTTTTACCCGATGACGGCTGACAAATTGGACCTCGTAATTTTAGTATTATAGATGGGTTTTGTTCTAGCATGTCTAAATTTTAAGTGTGCATGCTTAACCAAAAATGTTATAACTGGAATTCAGACAAAATCAACTGCATACACATTCGAATACTCCAGGTTTACAACAAAAAAAAATTATGTTTGCATATACATGTAATTATATAAACCCCCTACTTTCATGAATCATGACCTTTTCTCCCAGAAACCTAAATAGTCTGAACCCTATGCAGATGACATAATTCTCAGGTCCACAAATTTTCAAATCTATTACATGATAAAAGAACCATGAGCTATGCCTATGGTTACATTTATAATTAATTTTCAGCCTGAAAAGGGGGGGGGGGGGGAGGTCATTGTTTTGTTTTTCGACACGGATATTGTTTTGAAATTATTTACGCTTACATGTTATTTTCAGTGGTCGTGAATCGCTCTTTGAACATGTATATTCAATTCATTAGTACTTACTTGTCAGTTTAAATTTCCCCCTTTTCATGATTTGTTTACATCATCTTTCGCATGTTTTTCGGACCTTTTCTAGTGTAAGACAAGGGTGAAACTGCTTCATAAGCTACCAAAATGAAGATCGTTATCTATAATTTCGATCTGCATTACAGTATTCATGTAAAGCAGTTCACGTGTTCGATAAATATGAGTTATTCTCTCTTCATTCTTCTCCTTCGTCAAAAACATGCTCCATATTTATTTTTAGAACGGAAGTACTTTTCAACAAAGACAATTGTAACAATAAATTTTAATTAAGTTTTAAAATTGCATTTAAAAGTTATTTAACTCTTGCTCAATGCATTTGAATAAAAAAGATTATTTAAATGATAATATTTTACTGTTATGGAAAATTACGACAATGTATATCACTTACGATATCAATGCGCAACTTTATGCGCAGACGGCGCGAAAATTTAAACCCCCGAACTACCTTAAGTTTAAAAGACACAAAAGAGGGACGAAAGATACCAAAGGGACAGTCAAACTCATAAATCTAAAACAAGCTGACAACGCCATGGCTAAAATTGAAAAAGGCAAACAACAACAGCGCACAGGACACAACATAGAAAACTAAAGAATAAACAACACGAACCCCACCTAAAAACTAGGGGTGATCTCAGGTGCTCCGGAAGAGTAAGCAGATCCTGCTCCATATGTGGCACCCGTCGTGTTGCTTACGTGATAACAAATCCGGTAAATAGACTAATTCGGTAGGTCACATTCATGAAAAGGAAGGGGATTGTAGTTACGACGTAAAGAACATATCCGATATCATTTGTGAAACGGTTATTCCATAACGGTCAACCAACTCGTGATGGCGTCCGTAAATTGTACGAAGGGATGATTTCAACTTCACCATTTAGAACTCTTGGTTTTATAGCTTCCTTGTGAGCAGCAAACCTCTATCAAGAAAATCATGATAGGAAATGCAAGGACGGGAATATCGTATCAATTGGGAGATATATACCCCGTATGCAGGTGCTGCTGGAATGCTACTACTTAGAAATGGAAAGTTCACAATTGGAAAGCTGAAATCATCTCTTTTGTCGAAAAGTTTTGTTTTCACCCGACCCTCATTGTCAATTTCTAGATGTAAGTCAAGATATGAGTAAAGTTACTGTATCTGTAGTATCCTTTATCTCTAGCTCGATGGGATAGATGCGTTCCACATAGTCACCAAATTTTGAATTATTTAGTTAAAGAACATCATCTATATAGCGGAAAGTAGACTTAAAGGCTCTTGATAACTTCTTATCTTTTTTCCTAAGAAGTTCCTGCATGAAGTCAGCCTCATAATAATAAAGAAACAAGTCGTTAGTAGAGGAGCACAGTTTGTTCCCATTGGAATGCCGACAGTCTGTTGAAAAACACGTCCTCCGAACGTAACAAATTTGTTGTCAATCAAGAAATCAAGCATCATGATAATATCATGAATTTTCAGAGAATTTTTTGTTTGAATCAGAGTGGTCCTTTACAAAGTAGGATTTATCCCTCCCTAAGACAAGATACTTGTATATACGTTGGTCATTCTTTTTATGCAAACTCTCCTGTTTTGGTAAGGCATTGAATTCGGACAAAAGATGCTTGTACTTTTTCCCTTTCAGGGTAATTGAAATTTCTTCGACTGAAAAAAATCAAACCATAACATTCATTTAATTTTTAATAGATATGAACAAATCAGCCCTAAACAGACATATGGACAATTCTGCATGAGCAATACTGATGACGTAAGCCTGCCGGTATAAACCAAGGGCTGTTTTTCAGTATCGGCCGGTTTCAGTGTTCCTAAACCTAAGCCTTATTATCTTTTGAAGTATCGCTATGGATACAAACAGTTTAAACTAATATTATCATAAAAAGGATAAAAGATGTTTAGTGTTTCGAAACGTCTTGAAAAAGAAATATTTTGCTGCTTTATGGTACTATTCTTTTCACAGTTTCATTTCCGCTGAATAAACAGCAGAACAAGCTCGTTTATCGGCTGACCTTTAATCTTTGCTCAGAAACAGCTTTTTACATGGAGCGTACATTTAGTACAAGCGGATTTCAGTAAATCATCAGAAGGAAGAAAATTCAAGTGCATAAATAGTTAAACTGTTTGATTTATTCTTCACAGCTACTTTATATTTGCTAAATAAAGTGATTTGTAATTGCATAAATAGTTGGACGAGAAAACAAACAATTATATCTGCATTACAATATTGACAAAAAAATCGGGTATGTGACAAAAAAAATCATATATGAATGCATCTTAAGCTTGTTCACGGTAAGTTTCCTACTTTAATCAAAGAATTAAAATCATTTAACAAAAGTGTTATGAACTGGCTGTTTCTGTATTTGCCCTGTTAAAGATTATCAATCAGCTGTATTGCTCTCTACTATTCGAGTCTTAGAATAAAAACACTTAACCTCTATTCTATAACAGCATTAATACAGTAACAGCTAGTTCATAACACTTTAGTGTAAACAGATTCAAATCATATTGACTTCGAACATCACTGACATAAGTATTTACTGTCAAAATGCGCATTTGATTTTTTCACGAATGTAACCTACCGAATAAGCCTTTGTAATAACATGTGTTACACGACAGGTGCCACATGTGGAACAGGATCTGCTTACTATTCTTGAGCACCTGGAATTACCCAAGTTAATGATATTTTCATTACGCATCGTTGTCAAAATAACGGAATTCGATGCAACTGTCGTACAAAAGAGAGGTTTAATGCTATAAAATCAGGTTCAATCTTCCATTTTCTACATTTGAAAATTCCTGTACCTGGTCAGGAATTTTCCTCGGAGTTCAGAATTTTTGTGATTTTACTTTGTTTAGTACCGTATACGGGATATCTTTAAGTGTCGATGACGTTAGTTGGAATGCAGGATGATGTAAAAACCATCAGGATGTAGTTATTTCAACAATTCTGAAACTTTTTATTTTAAATATTCCAAGAAAAACAAAAACATACCAAAGTGAAAATTAAAATTATGGACGATTATCAAAATGTCTGCTGTCTTTTAAACCATTTTTTATATAAGAAATCCTAAAAAAAGTTCAAATATTTATCGCATTTTTCTACTTGATGTTTAAACAACTCACCAAGAATTCCATAACAAAAGAAAATGAATAGATAACTATATGTCCTCTTCAGCATTTTAATTTTCCAATGTAAAAAAAAAAAATTGTAACGTATTATAATATTTATAATAATGTTATAAAGAGTGTTTGCCTTTGAATTGTTCTTATCATTCTTTTTCAACCAATCAATACCCTTGAAACCAAGTTCGTTGCAGTTGTCATTTCGTTCAGAAAATAATAAATATTCAAGGAAATATCCAAAAATTGAACAATTGAAGTGGTAATCCGAACCATGGAAGACAAACACAAACGTGAATTGGAGACACAAATGTTGTTTTGTTTCATAATATGATAATTGTAGACAAATGATTGAACATTGATGTTTTTATGTTTATGTTTTTTAGTTTATCAAATACAAATAAACGTATTGGGATCTAAGATGTAATTGATTTTTTAATTGAAGAAATAGTTATAAAACATATGATTGTATAAGGTACAACTACATTTCGATTTTCAGGTATATGCATATAAATTCATCACAGATACCAGGACTAAAATTTTACACTAACGCCAGACGCGCGTTTCGTCTACACAAAGACTCATCAGTGACGCTCCAATAAAAAAAAATGTAAAAGGCCAAATAAAGTACGAAGTAGAAGAGCAATGAGGACCAAAAATTCAGAAAAAAAAGCCAGAATAACTCCTTTATCAATGTGGCGATGAAGTAGAAGTTCAACAGATCCCGTCGACATAGCTCCCAATTGATACGATTGTCCAAGGCTTACATATACTATTACGATTTCCTATTTTCAAATTATCTTTTGTATAAATTTTCCAAATGTGGCCAAAGACATTCCTTCAACGCTTTTATGGTCGCCATCACGAATTCGATGATCGATGATAAAAATAAAATATCTGTATCAAAAATAACCAAACAAACATTCTACTTGTCGATGCCATCATCAAATTTTCTTTTTCTCGAGTGTGACATTGTTAAATTATCGCACGTTAACATATATTAGCATTATGACAGGTGCATTAATGAATCAAGAACTACTGTAATTTCCGGAGCTCACAATGAATAATATTTCCGTTTGACTGACTGTAGTAACGCATGGTCAATGATGCAGCATACACTAGTAACCCGAATTTAACTTGATCGGACAAAAACGTGTTAACGCTATTTGAATGAGATTGATCGTTATTTGATAAAGATTGACAAAAATTAAGAATTATATTTAATTCATTTCAATTCATATCAATTCATTTTAACGCCAGTCAAATAGATTTCTCTGCGGTGAATCAATTGAAATCAAGTTGCTGGTTAGTTGCGTTAAACTAATAGGCCACGCCCCCGTTAAACTATTTCAAACATGCATTAATTCGTTTGAAACATGGGCAGGACCCGGGATTTTTACAGGTAAATCACACAAGCAAAACGACCTCGATGTTTATATCGGTTTTTTTGTTTCAAACTTAAAATGCGTATAGTCTTAGTAAAGTCAGATGCTCCACAATTTAAACAAACGAACGTATAATACACGGGACATGTACCTATATAAGGCCTTTAAATAAAAACATTAAAATATATATGCACGCGCGGTTTAAAAATGCAAAACTGTTGAATCTGTTGAAAATAAAATAGTTAGATATATAACATGATTCTAATATGCTCAAGTGCACTAGATCTTTATCGCATATACACATGCGTTTCAAAAATTGCCAAGTTCTATGAAAACTCGTGGCATGTAAGTTACGTGTGGTCCTTTGCAACTATTTACGAAACTTTATGTATTCCTGTATATTTACCGTTTCTCTTTTTTCTGTTTAACTATAATAATTCTTTATTCCGTAAGAAAATATACAGCTCATAGGATCAAATACATACACAAATTATACAGTTTACTATATTGTACTCGTCTATAAATGTAGACATGGAAAACTACACAGAAATTATTTATTGTGTAAATAATTTAAATCGATGTATTTCATAATTTCGGTATTGACTGAAAAAAGTGCTTAAGTCCATTATCAGTAAAATACAGAATTAAAAAAACTTTACCTTTTTTTAATTTTAATTTCAATTTCTTTATTTTAGAGGTACGCTTCTGGCCAAGTTTCACTTATTCTGTGGCAAATCATTTACTTCAATAACCAACCAATTGTTTTCTGAAAGAAGTTGATTTGTTCTCTGTACGAATACATGAAATATTTTTCACTGAACGTTATGTTGGCAATCGATGATCATATACAAATCTACAGTATTTATATGAAAGAGACTTAATAATATATTTTTTTTAATTATTATTCTACACATATTTGAAGGATCGAAATAATCAGTTCTACAAATGGATGTTATTTAAAGACTTGAAATTTTACAATTATCAAGAGCATCCATGAAATTTTTATCGTGTATAGCTCATTTTCCGATTCACTTAAGGTTTCTAACTATCTTCTTACTTGTTCATTACATTCTAAAATTAAAATCCTACATAAATTGCAAAAACTTTTATTCTCCGGCTAGACTGCGTAAAGATAAATATTGCTTTGTTTGTGTATACACAATGTTTTGAAGGCCGATATCCAGTTTGGCTAAAAAAGAATTAATTTACGCTACAAGTTAATTACGCGAATTCTTTTTCTGCATCACGTTTTCATAAAAACTGCAACATTCATTTGCGCCAATAAAACAATCATTTAATTGCTCAAATATTATAGACTTGTTTTCAAATGTTTATTCTTAGTGCACTGAGGAGGTCTATTTCAGTATTTACATGTAGGTTCAGAAATCGCCAACTGAAAGGGCCTCCTTAATGCATTTAGACTGACAAAAAAGTGCACTATGGACCTGATGGAAAGATAGAATTGACACAAAAAACATGGCATACGGAAGGAGAAGTACATAATTTCGAATTTTAGTAATTATAACGTTATTTTGCAGTTGAAATAAATATTCTAACGTTGCATGTATATTAATTAGGTTAATAGTTTCGAGGTAAATATGACACAATTAATAAAATTGAGAATGGAAATAGGAAATGTGTCAAGTCCCATTTGTTGGCGCAATTACTATTATAAAAAAAGAAGAGATGAGCGCTATTCAATTGTAATAATTTGAATAATCGCAAATTACACCTAACCGTTTTCACAAATCAGTAAATTCTTCGCCCGGGGATATACTCCTTGCCAGTAATCTACCTTCAGTAACTTTACAATACCCAGCCGTGTCATTTCCGTATATTGTACATGTAGATAGCACGTGTGATACATGTATATATACCAGAAATACCCATTCAAGTGATTTTTAATTTCAGAAGAACTCCATATCGGGTACATAAACATAAAATTACAATAATATGAAAAAAATAAATGTTGTTTTAGTAAATGCACCTATGTATGTATTTGTAAACTTATGATAATTCGTTATTTCATGTACTTTTTTTGTTGTTTCAATTACTTTTTTGGATCTTATTGACTTATTCGTAAATCGAAAAAACGCACAAATCTGAATCGAATCATATGGCATTGAACATGTTGAATGATTTCTCTAACTCAAAACTAGTTGTACATGTACATGTAGATGCCTCTGAAATAATATGTTTCTCGTTGGGTTGCTTGTCCATTAATTGACGTTACGCTATATTTTTTATGTTCGGTATTTGTGAAAACCGCTCATCTATCAATTTTACAAGAAATATAATACTTGTAAGTCATGAACATTGAAGTTTAACTTGCTTTCATTTTTTCGTATACGTACAAACATAAAATGACATGAAACACTTTAAAGCGGTTTAAATTATGCAGTGTATTTTGAAAATATAGTTTTGAAAAACCGGTTATTTTTGTTTCATACTTTTTCTATCCCTTTTCTAAAAAATTAGTACACGTGTCACTGGTTGATATAGAATAACATTAACGGTACCAATTTTCTTGCACTAGATGCGCATTTCGACAATACATGTCTCTTCAGTGATGCTCGAGGCCAAAATATATGAAATCAAAAGCTAATGTAAAAGACGAAGAGCTATAATCCAAAAGGTCCAAAAAGTATAGCCAAATCCGTGAAAGGAATACTAGTGAACTATGAATAATCCCAAACAACAAATTTGTTATTGGTATGTCACACTTGCTTATATTGTCAATATTATGTATTGTTTTCGGCTGAGACTACTACATGTAAAAACAGTATAAAAAATTATAGTAGCCTCAGTTTTCGGCAATATTGAAACAAATTGAATATCCTTAGGCATTTGAATTGCTTCTTCAGTTATTTAATATATATACGGAAAACAAGGGGGATATTTAATCATTGGCTCTCGTGAAGTTTTCGTGTAGGTTAAAAGAAGGGGGACAGTATATCTCTAAGTAATAAAACTTAAAGATTGGTATTCTTTAAATTGTATAACTGTCTTAATCTGGCTTTCTCCTCAATTTTTAGATTATATTGAGAATCATGTTTTTATGCCAGATCTTTTATCATTTGTTAAATCAAAGACATGTAGTAGATGTACTCTTATTTAGACCAAAAAACTACCATACGGTATTCCACATGTACGGTGAATGAAATTATTGACAAGCATACCACATCTTCTTATATTCATTCGTTATTTGATGAATATTTTAATTAAGCCTAAATAAATAAATGATTTTGAAAATGAATTTATTGATAATTATACAGCTTTTAATGTTTATCTAACATTGAATTATATTCAGCGGAGACATAATTATGCACACTAAGACTAAACTGGTTTATAAAACAGACACATTATTATTGTCATATGTATGTGTTTTTATATAAAAAACATATGTATGTGTTTTTTATATAAAAAAATCTGTGAATATCTACCACTACTGTTACGGCTTAAGAGATCAGCTAACATCAGCTGTTCTCTCGAGATTTGAATAAACAAATTCAAACCAAAACAAGTACATAAAATGCATATTTTAAATCCCAATCTTAATACAGAAACACTTAAATTGTTATTACATATTTTTATGAATTTGATTAAATCTTTGTCAATCAGGCATGCACAGCAGCATCAAGGAATTGTATATTTGCAGCATATATTCTTCCATATTGTGACCTTACTTAAAATAAAAGAAAACGAAATCTGGAATTCTCGCTATCTGTCTGACGGTCTACAGATTATAGTGTGTTATCGATGTAGGTGTTCTCGTTGAGGTCCGCGTTCTAAATCCAAAGCATTCCATTGGTCAGTAGATTTGCAATCTTTCAATCCAAGGTGTTCTCAATGGGGTCCACGTTCATGTTTCAATGAGATAAAATATATTGTAAGTTTTCTACTCCAAGTTAACAAAATAGAATTTGAGCTGTTTTATAAGTATATATGATGATGCCTCGTTTTTAAGGGATTGGAATTTTTTAAAATAAATTAATCCATAATTTTTTGTTTTTAAAATACACTATAATTTCACTTTTTTAAATGACAACTTATAAAACCGGTAGACTTGCAGATATTGACACCTGTGCGTTTGAATTAGCATTAAAATGTTCCTGTATGTTTATAAGAAATAATTTATAACACAATCTGGGACTTGTACAAGTATATATATGCATTTATAAGTCCAAGCATGTGCATACAATAATGCATGTATGTATACGCATGAGTTTCTCTCTACATTGCAGACCCGTAATATAGGCCTTCCTCTTTTGTCTGCTCTATACAACAAATGGAAGTTTTTAACGACCTTGACTGGCTATACAGCCCTTGCACGGTCTGCTCTATAGTCGGGTTTTTGTCTTTTTTATATATTCCCCATTTCCATTCTCAATTTTTGTAATATACGACGGTATATTGTTTCTGTTTCAAATACCATGTACATGTACATATATGAGGCTATGAAAGTAAATAAATGGGGTTTACAGAAATAAAGATTTAAGCTGAAATATGTTTTACACTCAGCGGGCATTCAATATCATTGACATACTATATAGCACTAATCGCAATATACATGTACTTATATTTTGGACATCTTATCAGTAATCTTTCTATTGAAGATGTTGAAATCTATATATTATAATTATTCGCTTATTAGGCAAATTCATATCCTACAAATATATTTTCAATCATTTTAGTTTTGATAAATACCATTACAAATAACATATTTGTTTCAGTTTCCTGTGTGAGGATATTCGATTGATAAAATACAATAAACAATTTAAGGTTGTCACGTAAATGTGGATTACGGATTAAGATGTTAGATGTCAAACTTGAATTAACAAACTGAGGTGAATTTAACCCGAATATGTAGTTTCTCTTCAACAGTGTTTAATTCTAAGTTCCTTATTTTCATTTAAACTAAATTAATTAGAATGATAGAAAGATTCGGAACTAAAGATAGTCACAATCGAAAATATGTATTTTGAAAAAAAGACAAAAACCGTCAGATCATAACTGATTTAAATCCAGGGTCCGTATATGCATCTTCTGACATCAGACCCAGACTTCTCTTGAACTGAAACTTAGGCTAGAGGTATAGGGGGGGGGGGGGGGGGGGGTGAGATCTCAGAAACATGTTTAACCCCGTCGCATTTATGCGCCTGTCCCAAGTCAGGAGCCTCTAGCCTTTGTTAGTCTTGTATTATTTAATTTTGGTTTCTTGTGTATAATTTGGAAATTAGTATGGCATTCATTATCACTGGACTATATATATATATATATATATACGAGTCTAAATTGAAAACTACTTTCAAGCCTATGATTGCGTTGGATAAAAACCGCAATTTTTATACGTGTGCATGTCAAACAAATTTCGTTGTAGAAGGGTCTAAAAAATCCAATCTTTCATTTGCGGCACAAGGTTATATTTCATTTGCGCCAAACATAAAAACTTCATTTGCGCTATTTAACAGCTAAATGCTCTACCGCGAATAAGATTTTTTTCCAGTGATTATCCCCTTTAATAATAATTTAAAGAGTTCATACTCATTTCTTATAAAAAAAAACCAACTAAAGTCTCTAAGGTTAGAAATTATATAGTTTGAGATAAAAAGAACCATTGTCAATCAAGAGACAAACAGAGCTGTAATTTAGGATGAACACACATATGGGTTATCATGTCTTCTGAAAAATGGAGATATATGTTTAGGTGTTCTAAAAGTATATAAGTTTTCTCATTCGAACTGCTTTACATTTAGTTTAAACATATTTATTTATAGTGGATTGGGAAACAAGTTTTGCAACTTATATTGATCCTTTTCCACTTGGCGGGTTCGAGAGCTGCCTTGTAGCGGCATTAGCCTACTCTTTTTCGAAATCTACAAGAGTGTCTTTAACGTGCAAGAGATATGGCTCTCTCTTAAGGATGTACTTAGGTGAGGTTAGCTGAAAATTAATAAATTAAGAACTTAAAATTGATACTATCAGTTGGTAGAGCATCAATTAAGGATAAACATAAGCTAAAAATATTGATAGGTCATGGACCTCCTTTTCGAGATATTTGAGATTTGAAATATGGCTGGAAAAGGCTGACTCGGACTTTTACCTTATATTTGCAGGCCTCAAAACAAAAGAAAGAAAATAAAAAATCTTCTAAAAATTTGGTAAATGACCTTTCATAAGGAATTAAGTCTTATGTGAAAAAATAAATGGGCGTATGGGGCAATATATTTTACATTGTATTGTATGGAAAAACACCAAGGAGTCCGAACATTTGACACAAATTCCAAAACCTCACCTAAGTACATCCTTAACACGGGTCAGCCATTTATCGTCCCCTTCCGTCGGACTGTCATCGTTTCCCCAAGACTATACTCGCAAATGGTGTCGAGGGAGAGCCGAAAATTGAGTTCCTGAAATTTTCATCCCTAACGGGAATCGAACCAGGAACCTTTACATTTGTCATTTCAGGGCCTTTCATATGACTATACCGTATGAACTTTGCTCATTGTTGAAGGCCATACGATGACCTATGATTGTTAATTGTAAATGTCTCATTATTTTTGGCAATCATATCACATATTTGCTTTTTTATTGATTTCAATAAATTAAGTTGTGTGTGGGTTTTTTTTCGAGTAAACACGTCATATTCTTCGATTGTCCTCTTTGTTAATCCCTTAAAATGTAGACGTATGATCCCGAACCCGAAGTTGTGACATCGCAACTAAGCGTGAATTCTTTGGAAAAAGTAAAATCACAAAAATTGGAAAAGCGACGGTTCTATGAAAACCTTTTGTCAATTTCAAGTTCTGTTTCGACATCATTGTAATATATGTCACTGGACGTTAAAATTCAATCCTTTATTTCGTCTTCGTCAAATAGTGCTGTTGGTTTCTTTTTATTATTATTACATACTAGTATACATGAATACACCACAAGTTATTCCTATATAATCTCATTTAGATATTTTGTAGTTAAAACATATCATATTGTTTAAAACAAATGGATTAGATATTTAGTTAAAACATATCATATTGTTTAAAACAAATGGATTAGATATTTAGTGCATGCAAAGTGAAATTTAAAGATGAAAATCGTATTAGTTCGATAATGCTTCAAACTAAATATAAACTGACAATACATGTATAACTGCCGTATTCCGAATCCCCGACATTCATTTGTGTAAATGAAGAAAAGATAACAATAATTGGTATATGTGTGAATCTACGTCTCAATCACGCTTCATAAAGATATTATACAATTACTGTCTTTTGATGAGGTAAATATGCGGTTTTATTGACTTTTGAAAAACTGATATTCACTGAGGCCGACGGCCGAAGTGAATATCAGTTTTTCAAAAGTCAATTAAACCCCATATTTACCGAAACAAAAGACAGTAATTGTTTTATTCCATATTCCGAGAAAAGAAAATGATTTAATGACAAACATATTATACCAAAACAAAGTTTACATGAAACGTTTTAACGTAACGTTGCAGGTAAAAGCATGTGACGTTAAGCGCGGTGAATAACACTTTCTCAGGTGAATATGCTTTTTTATTCAAAATCCAATTCGTATAGAGAAACCTACTAAAATAATACCAATATGGAATAATACAGAATATTCAAGATTTACAACTTTTCTTGAATATGATTGCCAATGGAATAAACCATGCAGCAGATTTCAAAATAATCCAATTAATTTGTGTGTGAATTATAACAACTGAAACCGTAATTAAGAAACCGGCAGTAAAAATTAAATCTTTAAGACGAATTAAAATCCAAACTAATTATAATATAAAAAGAAAACCTTTAATCCTTAGGCAGGGGGGGGGGGGGGGGGGGGGCTATGAATTTTGTTTTGAATAAAAAAAATATTTCCAGTTTTTGGCCCTGAAAACAGCTGCCACTTTATATAATGCTAAAATTGATTTCGACTTGTCACCAAAATTTGTCCTAAAAAAATCTAAAGCCCACGCATCCCCACCCCATTCCAAGAAATAAAAATGAAATAAATAGCTGCTGCCTAATTCATTTGAAAGGGTCTTCCCGAATCGACTTGACGTACACAGAAATATTCGCCACTGGTCTTTACTCAAACAGAGTCACGCATTAAAGCATGAGTAAAAAAAGTGTGAGGTAAATGATATGTTTGTCTAGTATCTCAGATCCGTTAAATAACACTTAAAATTTAAAAAAAAACGTCACCCTATTTCTTTACCAAATACTCCTATATTGGAGAAAAGATACCATTTGAAACAAACAGAAAAGATAAAAAATGTAGTGATGCTTAATATCTCAATCCTTTTTTTGGCTGTAAGCACGCTTCAGCAGTTAACGTTTTCTAATGCGTAATCGAGACATCTCTAGTATGTTCAAACTACTGCATATTACAAAAATGGCTTTCATTAGGTAGCAACCACTTAACTTAAAAAAAAGGGAGGGAGTTATTTTCGCGCCTACGTTTTCATTCCGTTTTGTTTTCCGATGCTGGTGATCAAATACTTTTTTCAATATTTAACTTTATAATGTATGGGGAAACTATTGATTCAGTATATTTTTTTATCATCTGTATAACCAGATTTTTTTTGATCAAATTCGGGATCGGAATATTTCCATCCCCCTTTTGAAGTCAAATGGTCGTTCCCTTAATACTATACTAGAAAAATTGTCCGACAACTTTGAATTCAGTTCTACGTAATGAACATTTAAATGACACATAGTTTACAAGTATGAACAAATCTTATTTACAGTTAATTAAACAAGGTGTATAGATGCAGCGTTTTACGTTTCCGCAAATTGGCATTACTTTTCCGGGAAAAAGAAAAGATGTTTCCGGAAAAAAAAGTTTACGTTTCCGCAAATAAATATCTTACTTTTCCAAGAAAAAAATAACTATTCCGCAAAAAAATAATTATTACTTTTCCGCAAATGATTAAGGAATAACTGTTGATCGGAAGCAAGCCATAATAAAAAAAAACAATATTTTTTAAGTTAAAGCTCATCAAAACATGCAAGTAAAAGTCAACAATTTCATTAAAATGGATGAAAACGTCGTACAAAGAAACGTGTTGGCCATTTACCAAAATCCAGAGTCAACTAGTTATATTTAATATATTGAAGAAATAAGATCAGAACCTTTTCATTATTAAAAAAAATAAAATGAAATATTTATCTAATATAATTATATTTAAATATATATAATTTACCAGATAAATTTCCGGAAAAGTAATAAATACAAATTACGGAAACGTATACTTAAAATTTGCAAAAACGTAGTATTGATACTTTGAAAAATTAGCGGAAATGCAATACGCCCTATAGATGTGAACAAATTTAATGTGAAACCAGTGTCCATTACATTAACCTAATTGCAAACATGTTTACTTAACACGGCGTTTGGTGTGAGCACGGCCTTAAACACTTTACATCGTATATCGGGGGCACTGCCGAAAATAATCTTTAAAAAAGATGTAACCTTTAGAACTTGTATTTCAGATAATTTGACAACATGACAAGAAATTATACAATAAACATTGGTCACGCACGATAGATTCTGATATAAGACACGTACCGTTACAATACCCAGTTTACACGCATCAGCGCACACAGGTTTGTCGCACAGGCCAGTTGATTGGAGGAAAGTTACCAAAAACCACGCCTACCTTTAACTATTATCCAATCAAACGCCTTTAACATAAACATAAATAATACATGGGTTTTGAAAAAAGTTGAGACTCTTAATTCTAACTTAAAAGTATAGATTAATGCTCGTAATGCATTTTCGCAATAAATTTTTTACATACTTTCACCTATCTAGTGAGGAAAAAAATACAAATTTTAAAATATTGGAAATTACAACTATTTCGAATTATAATGCACAGAAAGGACGTATAATATTTATCCGTCCTTGTGAACAGTTTGTGATAAATGGTTGTCAAAACGTATTAAACAAAACCCAAAAGACCAGTTTCAAGAAATATTCTTTGCTTTTATTGCAAAATCGCATAAAACATAATGTTATCGTATTTTCAAAAAGAATTACCAATTTGAAAAACTATTTTTCCTTTTTACCTTTCTAAATTCATATATTACACAGATATAGATGTGGTAGTTGACGATTGAGTCTAAAAGGACTCAGGATTTACACAGATAAGACAGAATATGTCGTCTCTGTGACACAAACAAAATTGATGACGAGTACCATTACATTATGAATTGTAGAACATTTAAACTATAGGAAAAGAAGGAAATGTTTAAGGAACTACTATTAGTCAAACCCTTATATCTTTAAAGCTGATAAACAGTTAAACTCATCAAATATTGTAATATTAGAAAAACTATGCAAAAGTTATAAATGTGAAAGTCAGTCCTCCAAGTTAATCTAACTGTATCGTTTACACATGCATGTAATAATTTTACCTCATAGTTATGTGTATGTATGTTCTTGATAACTAGTAATTGAAGTTTTATGAAAAATAAAGTATTCGTATTCCTTTAAAACCATAAATTACAGTACACCTAGACAGCCTACGAGTAAAGTACAAGTGAATATATCACAAAGATTATATCTAATCGGATCCTCATCCGTACACGTCCTTGTAAATGCAAAACTCTGGATTTTCTTTGATAATTACCTGAGAGGTTATAAAAGATCTAGAAAAGACTTCCAAAGGTGTTTGCCAAAAATGAATTGAAATTATAGATTTTTGTGTAGACGAGTTACAACATTGCATAAGCATGATTAGGAAATTTGAACAAAAAATGTAAGTGCACATATTTCTAGTGGCGAAAAACGCATATCGAGTTACGTAGACGAAAAAGAATAAGTACATTCATAATAATTATGATGTAAATTCACGAAATTATAAGGTAATAATTAGAAAACAATCTAAAACACGATTCGTCATTCCCCATGTATATAGATTAAAACAGAATTATAATTTTAATTCTTAAATTAAATTCTGAAATTCAAAAGACATGTTTCTGATACTTGACAGTTCAGCGAACACTATTACATGAAATGCACGAGGATATTGACCGAAGACAAAGGTGAAAGATTCAAATTACAAAATCAGCCGCTGATTCGTGTAGAATTTCTATCAATCATTTAACGATATAAAAAGACTTTTGAGTGTAAAAGTATGATAGAAATACTTTTAATGTGTTGAAATGTCTGTTAAATTGTTTCAGTTATTGGTTACTAGTGATTGTCAGTCCATTTCGATATATCATAGCACTTTTACAAATTCTGAAACAAAATAAAAGAAAAAACTAATATTCCCATGGGAAAAAAATATATCTTCCCATGAGAAGAAATTTGTCCCGCACAGTGTTCAACTCCCACAAAAGGGAGTCTAACCAACAAAGAAATGCTTACTCATCTGTAGATTGATTTTTATATATGAAACGATGTGTATTGATTTTACTTGGTTCAATGTTCAGTGGCAAGTATTTTATATATACGTAGGTCCTGAGACAGAAAATCAAATTATTCATTCACTTATGGTCTTCTAAATAGCGATTGCGGGATGACGGACAGGAAGACTTCAAACGTAACAGTGTGAACTAGCTGTCAGAAACTTAAGTACTCTCAGATCCTTTCTTGCAAGTGTCGTTTTGTTAATTGTTCTGGTAAACAAGTGATTCTTTCATTGTTGAATACCCTCTAGCGACAATAAAGATGAACAGGAATAAAAACGCTGACCATTGATAATTTGTATTTTTGTTAAGCTCTGACTTTGATATCTTCTAAACTATATTTTTTCGCACAATGTCTGGATATTAATTGGTGGACATGCATCATTGCGAAACCAGACATTTACAAATGAAAATTAATATAATTAACACTTAGACTATAGCCATTTAGTAGAAAAGTAAATGAACAAAAGACAAGTAATTCAGAAACATGCATAGATCACGCAAAATTATGTACATGTAGGGGCGACACCGGAGTAATGGGAGTTTGCTTCTTGCAAGACATTCGCCGTGAAAACAATTTGATATGAAGACAAGCCTTTGTTTCAACTTTGTTTTAAAATTTCAAACATGGGACTTTTTCTTCATCTTTTTGAAACCCTGGTTTTGTATTACCACTGACCAGTTCAGTAAAGAAACAGCTGCTTCATGTTTGCATAAATGTGTTTGTAACCAATCTTACATGCCATTATTTCCTTATCTTTTATTCCGTGTCTATAGGTAGTCTTGATCGGGGACGCAAGATTTATTTTGTCTGTTGGTTGCTTGGCTAGCGTAAGCTAATCGATTTACCTCACATTTTGAAGTTGGATATATATAGAGATTGTTTTTATATAAATGCCGTACCTTTGTACTTTGGTTTCCTGTCGGATTTTTTCTCAATTTTAAATTTGGAAGTTTTATCATTTGTTTTGCATTATTATTATTTTTGACTTGCAAATGAACGATAAATAAATCTAGTCCCATGTGTGCTAGCGAAATGTCTTTAGTGTAATCTCGGAGTGTAATTTTCATTTCAACTTTTACGTTTGCATCAGGAAGACCTAAACACGAAAACTTTCTTTTTTTTAAGAATGACCTTCGTTACTTCAAACAAAAATCGCTTTTATCTTTTGTTGGTTTTTTTTGCAGTAAAAGACCGGTTTATTAAAAAAAATAATTTCTTACAATCGAATGAACGAAGTATAAGCTTCGGGTAGGTCAAGGATTATAACATATATTTCGTAATTCTGAAAAAAATCGAAAATTTACGGAAGTGAATGGTCAAATTGAAGCTTAATACCTACCAAAAAATCTCTATGAGCGAAAAGACTTTCATTTTAGTAATCTCTGGTGTATTTATGATGGCTTGATTTGAAGCGAGAACAGACGAACTATGCTTACTAGTGCTGCATAAAAAACTTGAGGATATGGTTTTTCCTTTATGAATCTATATTACAAAGTTGACTCAAATAAGGATAATTTTTGTCTCATAGAAAAATCGGTAGTTTTAACCGATAATCTATTTTTCGATTGTTATCGGATATAATAGTTATTTTGAAAAATACAAACCGGATAATTATTTATTAGAGTTTTGTATGCACCATAAATGGTCCGAGAACACAATTAATTCGTAGTGCATTTCTTTTAGAACATAAAAGAAAATTTTAAAAATCCCACCTGCGCTTTCTCAATGAAACTTTTACAGTGTGTTGTACTACTTTTGGGACAAATTATATCAAAATTATAGAAAACTTCATCGTCTCTAACTTAAAATATGGACAATTTTATCTTTAGGGCGTCTTGAAATCTTTTGACAGCTTCCGAGGTGCTATTTTTCAACCTTTTTCACCTGGACCAAATCACTACTTTCCTTTAAAATTCTGGACCCAAATTTTTTTACAGTGCAATTTCACCCCCCTACTTACAATTTGAGGCATTAAACATGGAGAAATAAATTTGGAAGGGGTATAAAAATTAATGGCAAGTAACCCACTGTTAACACTAGGGACTATATTCGTGAACAACGAAAATCAAGGGACGACAATTGTGGTCTCGGACCAAATCATATATAATAGTTATTTTGAAAAATACAAACCGGATAATTATTTATTAGAGTTTCGTTTGAATTATAAATCAAGCTCCGGCAACTTTTGACTTGTTCTAATATAAATAGTAATGATTTTCATTGGAGAAAAAGATAGACATTTTTGTCGTTAATGTGTAATTTTTCTAAAAATCTGTTTGTTTAATCGGACATCGTAGAGTCTTAATTTGATTTCTGTTAGCCGAACTGGACTTCATATTGTGTATTGAATTGAAACATGAATGCGGACCTCGATGAGAACACCTGGATTGAAAGTTTGCAAACGTTCCGACCAATGAAACTCATTTTAATATGTAACGAGAACTTCAACGAGAGCACCTAGATGAAATATTTTATCTTAACTACAATCAGTTTTAAGTTAAAAATTTCCGCTCAAATATGAAATAAAATTATATGAAAGCAACAATGCAGAATGTTTCTTTTCCATTTTTTTTAACAATGTTTTTGTTCATTTCGATTTTGTAAGTAGACTTATATGAAATGCCCAAAACGTAAATATATGTTTTCTTTTAAAATATTAAAAAACTTGAGACTATGCCGACAAATAGCCAGTCAAGGTCGTTAAACTTTAATCAACTCACCCATCGTTATCGCAGACTAAAATTTATTTCATATATACAGAATACATGTTCATGTATTACAAGTACGTCAGGGTGTATGACAGCACAATAATCTTTTTACAGAATCGTAAGACCAATTTTTGTTTGATATTTGCTTCTCTTCCACAATTAAGGCTCGATTTGGCCAGTGACCGGTATTACAATTTAACACAGTTTTAAAAGTTCAGTGGGCTGCTACTTCATTTAGAATTTTGAGCATGACTTTCTGTTTATCATATTCAACATACGTCAACATTATCTTCGTCAATTTTATTATTCAACAAAACCTTGTTTTTCATTACAAGCTTTTCCATATATCAATATACAGCAAGATAATGAATATTTGTTGCTTACCGGAAATATAAGATACATCGATTTAAATTATGTACACAATAAATAATTTCTGTGTAGTTTTCCGTGTCTACATTTGATTTACGAGTACAATATAGTAAAACAGAAAAAAGAGAAACGGTAAATATACAGGAATACATAAAGTTTCGTAAATAGTTGCAAAGGACCACACGTAACTTACATGCCACGAGTTTTCATAGAACTTGGCAATTTTTGAAACGCATGTGTATATGCGATAAAGATCTAGTGCACTTGAGCAAATTAGAATCATGTTATATATCTAACTATTTTATTTTCAACAGATTCAAAAGTTTTGCATTTTTAAACCGCGCGTGCATATATATTTTAATGTTTTTATTTAAAGGCCTTATATAGGTACATGTCCCGTGTATTATACGTTCGTTTGTTTAAATTGTGGAGCATCTGACTTTACTAAGACTATACGCATTTAAAGTTTGAAACAAAAAAACGATATATACATCGAGGTCGTTTTGCTTGGGTGATTTACCTGTAAAAATCCCGGGTCCTATCCATGTTTAAAACGAATTAATGCATGTTTGAAATAGTTTAACGGGGGCGTGGCCTATTAGTTTAACGCAACTAACCAGCAACTTGATTTCAATTGATTCACCGCAGAGAAATCTATTTGACTGGCGTTAAAATGAATTGATATGAATTGAAATGAATTAAATATAATATTTAATTTTTGTCAATCTTTATCAAATAACGATCAATCTCATTTAAATAGCGTTAACACGTTTTTGTCCGATCAAGTTAAATTCGGGTTACTAGTGATAGCAAAAAATGCTGACCCTATCAACTCACCTGAATTCGTCAGAGGATTTCCGTCAGCGATGACGTACATTATCGATATTCCAATCACTGTCATATACTGATCATGAGTATGAACTCATCTCTACCTGTGTCTATGAAACACTCGTCATGTTCTGGTGTCCCCTTGATATGTCCTTCCCGTGACGTGTCAATTCTTTATGAATTCGTGTTCTTTACGCCTGATGATTTTCACAAAGTTACATGTAAGCCTTTTGTATATTCAATAATGATAAAAAAAAGCAACAATTGAAGCGTTCAGTTTTTTAAAAGCATAGTCTGTGCGAATCTTTGAATATGGTTACTGTTGTCATTTTTGAGTTTTGTCTGATACAAATTCTGATAATCTGCTGTTTGGGAAAGTATGGGAAATATAGGTTTAACTTTGTAGTGGGTAAAAGGATTTTGTATCAATGTGTAATCCTTGAACTTCTCTATTGAAAAATATTGTGTTAAGGAACTGTAGTAAAAGGTCATATTTGACACAATAGTATATCTTTAAGTGAGAGGTTTAGCGCTATAAAACCAAATTCAATCCACCATTTTCTACATTTGAAAATGCCTGGACCAAGTCAGTAATATGACAGTTGTTGGCCATTCGTTTGATGTGTTTTATCATTTGATTTTGACATTTGATTAGGGACTTTCCGTTTTGAATTTTCCTCACGGTTTTTTAGTTTTACTTTTGACCAGCTGTTGAGATAAGAGGTCCCTGATTTTTTACTTACGGACACCAGTTCGCTCTTAAATGGACTAAGAGGCATGTCAAAGTCAGGCGAAGGTATAGTTTTGAAATAAAATGACTGTCACTTTGTTTGAACTTAGACGAAGAAGTCAGTTGTGCTTCAAATTTCAGAATTCAACAAATTAAGAAAGACATGGGGCTATGAGTTAGTGGTTTTATACCTAAAGGATACATTTTTAAATCGTTAAAACTTTTGCTAGTGGTTTACCAATCTACTTTTATAGCCACATTGTATACTTAGTACTTCGGTGCCCACGTGATGTATAATATATTAATCATACAATTCTTGTTCACACAAATCAACATGCGGATTTATTTGCACAGCAATAGCCGAAAAGCAAATGATATGCTGCACAAACTATTTTACGGACGCCAACACGAGTTGGTTGACCTTCATGGAATATCCGTTTCACAGGTGATATCGGATATGTTCCTTATGTCGTTACTACAATTCCGTTCCCTTTTCACGAATGTGACCTACCGAATAAGACTATTTACACGACGGGTGTCATATGTGGACCAGGATCTGCTTACCCCTTCCGGAGGACATCAGATCACCTCAGTTGTTGATTGGGTTCGTGTTGCTAAGTGTTTAGTTTTCTATGTTGTGTCTTGTGTACTATTGTTTGTCTTTTTGGTTTTTTTTTGCCATGGCGTTGTCTGTTAATTGGGAATCTATGAGTTTGAATGTCTCTCTGGTATCTATGGTCTTTGTTCTACAACCATCATGATTCACGACCTCTTGATTTGCAGAGGCACATACATAATATATTCCTCTATATTTATTTCTATGGTATAATTTAAGTTGCAATTTATCTGATTTAAGCTTTCTCTTTAATATTTACACTACGAAGCATTACTAGAACAAAGCTATTTTATTTGTACATGTTTCTAAACATGCTAAATGTACTAAGGACTATCGATCAAAATCAAAATGAACTGCGTGGGATAGAAATCGCATATCAATTATACTATACTTCTGTTAAGTTATTTCGGGTTAAACAATCATAATGCAAACAATTACAATCTATCTCTTATTTCGTATTCGAATGTTCCAAAATCAATCACATTTGCGTGTTCATTGCTTACGTGAACTTGCCTGAAGTTGATTTCTATCCGACGCAGCTCATTAACGATATTTCATGAAAAATCAAATCATGTCACGTTTTCACAATAAAATTGAATTATAAAATAGTTTCTAGAATAAACAATTAAGTTGATTCAAATTTGGATTACACACATTAAATGACATTAAAGAAATAAGTCTTAACCTGTTTCTATGTGAATTGAAATAAAACTGCTTTACAGCGTTAACATTAAATTGACCAGAACAATACAAACAATAAAACAAAACCAATTCTTTTCTTTTTTTAGTAGAAAATTAAAAAAACACAAATAATATTTATATATTAAAAATAAGAACAACAAAAGATTTTCAGCCTCTTGATTTTATGTTAGTTTTTATGCGATTAAAGACGTTCAACACTTAAGAGCTATTGAAGGAATTGAAAAGGTTATATATATCAAAATATTTGGTTCTTTCTATTTGAAATAGACAGTATTGTGAATCGTTAAATTCATAAGTTCCTGTTTCACAGCAATTTTATTAGTCAAATATGACATGTTTATCATTTAAATGAGTCAACGCACATTAAAATATATAAGCTTTTCACAATCTATACTTATTATTACACCTCTGTTGTAGTGCTGGTCATAGAGGTCATTATCAGCTTATGAGTCAGTTAATCGATACTGTCATGATTTCTTAAATGAAGACATTTCTTTAGGATTCTATGTTTGATATAACCGATTTTATTTTCTATTTAATTTAGATCGGGTACTATCATTCAATTCTTTTTTGCTTTTTTCTATTTTGGCTGTCATGATCAGTATATAATCATATAACATGTATGTTTTAACATGATACATTATTTTGATTGGCTTAAGGCAATATCGATTATTCTGAAATTAACATTCAACATTTAAATTTATTTTCAACATTCGTGCTGACACGTTCATAGAAAAATGATAGAAATTGTGTTTTCATGTTTTGATGATCCGAACAAAACAATGTAACTATAAGAATTGCATGTTTCTTTTAGTAATTTTATTTGGGTTGTTGATTCGTTGACCGTGCGCACATTTTCAGAATGATGTGTTTCTGCGCCTCATACAAAATGTACTTCGGTCAACGCTTTTACACCTGAATTAATTTACAAAAAAGAAGCCTTCAGTTCTTAATTAAAGAACATTTTAGGCGTTCATTACAAGATAGTTAGTAGTTAGTTTATTATATTATTCCTCCAAAACAAACCCACCTAAAATAACCTTCTTATATGTTACTATGCTTTCCTTATCCATTGGTGTATCATATGTGTATGGTGAATTTGGATGCATAATCATATCTATATACAGTCAAAAATACACAAATGACTTTTGTAGATAAAATTGAGAATGGAAATGGGAAATGTTCCAAAGAGACAACAACCCGACAAAAAAAAAAAAACGACAACAGAAGGTCACCAACAGTTCTTCAATGCAGCGAGAAATTCCCGCACCCGGAGACGTCCCTCAGCTGGCTTCTAAACAAATATATACTAGTTCAGTGATAATGAACGCCATACTAATTTCCAAATTGTACACAAGAAACTAAAATTGAAATAATACAAGACTAACAAAGGCCAGAGGCTTCTGACTTGGGACAGGCGCAAAAAAGGGTTAAACATGTTTATGAGATCTCAACCCTCCCCTATACACAAATGACTTTTGTGTATGTTTGACTGTATAAACATATGTTAATTAATCTATATTAAATGCGATTATGCAGTGAACGCACAACTCTATACTGTGTTTGGTATTTTTCTACGATATCTAAAGAAAATCTTTATTTTACGGTGGAGTGATTTGAGGGAGGCAAATAAACACTAATTAAACAATCTAAAGCTCCAACTCACTCAGAAAACGTGGACCATAAGGATTTGACTATTATGTTCTGTTTCCAGCTTTTCATGTTAGCATGTGTAATTAGCGTTATACAAATGTTATATTTAAAAGTCAAGAAAAATAAACGTCACGATGTTAAGAAAATATACGTTTTTTTTCGAAATCAATCAAAACCATTATATCGAATTTTGTGAATGGAAGTAGGTATCAAAGATGTTAATAGTCTTGATCTTTCATATCTATAAAGAAGGAAATGAAATGAACCAACAGAAAAAAAAGTAATGACACATATAGCACAATAAACGGTTCTTGATCAAGGAAAGCTAATTAACGGACGGATGGAAAGATGCACAGACTCAAACACATAACATGAAATATCCGCTCGTTCTTTTTATCTTACTGCAAAATAGAAAAAAAGATAACGTGAAGTCAGACGAAAATCTGTCATTCAAAATTCAAAATCTTGGAATCAATAATGAGATTTGTTCTATTACAAATACTTGTATTTGTAAAATACTCCTTATAATGATTTGTCTGTTAAATGACAGTAGTGGATACATCATATGTCTAAGCTTTTGTTCATTAACCTTTTGGTATAAAGAGGTATTTGAAAACTACCAACTTTGATTGCTACCTTGGAATTTTTCCTTGTTTTTTATTTGATTGTTGTTGCAAAGTCCAGTAAATACATTTGGATATATACTGGACTTTGCAACAACAACCAAATAAAAAAAAATAATAATTATACATTTGGACATATATTATTATTTTAACTAAAATAAAATGGAGTAAATTTTATATTTTGGACACATTTGACATTTTAAAGCTTCACAAAAATGACAAAAATAAATGATAGATTTATAACTTGACCTCAAAAGTCGTAAGTGGGTGGGGTAGTTCTTTAATGTCCGATATGTCCACAAATATTCAATACAATTGAGAATGAAATGGAGAATGTTTCAAAGAGACAACAACCCGACCATAGCGCAGACAATAGCCGAAAGCCACCAATGTGTAGTATTTTTACAGCTTTCGCATTCTATTCATATTAAATTTGTGAATTCAAGTTATCAGAACTATATTGTCTAAAATTTAAAAAAGTTAATACCAAAATGACATGTATACATGATCCTGACCATTCATGCCATTGCAGTAAAAAGTTAATACCATAATGACATGTATACATGATCCTAGCCATTGCAGTAAAATTAATCTCATACTGAAACACTGGTTCCTTCAAATTTTGAAGTAAAAATCAGGAACTACTTATTTGAGCAACAGTGTCAACATTTCCTTCTATTTTAATTTCAGATATTTTTTTTTTTTATTCAACTGACGCAACCAACACCCTGGTGTAATTTTCGAAATGTGCATCCAGTGAAATTAATTTTATATCCTACGATATATTTCAAAAGATATTTGATAACAGTGGAACGGATTATTAAATCATGTAAAAGTATCTTAGTATATCTTTATCAAAGAGGGATAATTACATTTTTAAGTACTGGCATTATATAAATTGTGAAAAAAATCACGTTTAGCATGCCTCAATTTTAATATGTTTAGCATGTTTCAATTTTAAACTTGCACAATGTACACGAAATGATAAAGATATCGAAAACGTCAAGGCAAGAGTTTGTATTGTTATGAGTTTTAACTAAAATCAGCAAATGACCCATCGAAACAAAATTTAATAACAAAACTTAACAATTGACTCTCAGTATGTATACTAAAGAAATGTATCCTGTTGAACTTACTTTGAATAAAGCTGATACTCACAATGACCACTACCCTTTTCTCGATCTTGATATCTATATCATTAACGGAAAGCTAAATACAAAAATTTATGATAAAAGAGATGATTTTTCCTTTCCTATCGTTAATTATTCATTTTTAAATGATGACGTTCCCTTGTCACCATCTTATGGTGTTTATTTCTGAACTTGTACGATTCGCTTGTGTAGGTCACAACGTATTAGATTTTAGCGGGAGAAATGTATGTATTACTGAAAAATTATAACACCAGGGTTTTCGATATCACAAACTAGTCAAAACTTTTACTAAATTTCATCATCGGTATAAGAAAATAATTCGTAAATATTACTCAACATGCAGACATCTTATACGTTCAGATATTTCACATCCAATCTTTTATGGTAATATTCTTTACAAAGCACAACAATGCCAGCATTCACATCAAAAGATAACACAACCTTTAAAAAGACTCATTAAAAAGGGATATAGTATGCATATTTTGGCTTTAATATTGATTTACTTAATATATGGTCTTTGCATCGGCATTAAACACATTTTTTCTAAAACCATTTATTGGCATGCCACGGGTTATGTTCTTCTCATATATTTCATGATGGTATAATACTAAACCCCTAACGGGAGGGTTTTTGATATTCATATGATAAAGACATAATCTTTCAATCAGTTAAATTGAAGTCTGAAGCTGGCATGTCAGTAACTGCTAGTAGTCTGTTGTTATCAATGTATTACTGTCATTTTGTTTATTTTCTTTTTTTTCATATTCTGACATCGGACTCAGACTTCACTTAGACTGAGTTTTACTGTGCGTATTGTTGTGCGTTAGTTTTTCTTCATTGGCTAGAGGTATAGGGGGGTTGAGATCTCCAAAAAACATGTTAAACTCCGCTGCAATTTTGCGCTTGTCCCAAGTCAGGAGCATCTGGCCTTTGTTAGTCTTGTATGATTTTTAATTATAGTTTCTTGTGTATACTTCGGAGTTAAGTATGACGTCCGTTATCACTGAACTAGTATATGTATTTGTTTAGGGCCAGCTGATGGACGCCTCCGGTTGTGGGAGTTTCTCGCTACATTGAAGACTCATTGGTGGCCTTCAGTTGTTGTCTGCTCTGGGTCGGGTTGTTGTCGCTTTGACACAATCCCCTTTTCCATTCTCAATTCTAGCCTTCTAAAAATATCAGATTTTACAAAACTAGTTTTAGATTTTATACTTTTGTGAAATGAGCAAAACATTTATAAACGATTTGATTAAACTAAGGAATCCTTTACAGAAACATGAAAAGCTTATTCCTAAAGTTGACCAATATTAACATTTTATTGGTACAAATATTGATTTTGTTATCAGTAAATTAAAATCGTACTTATAGTTGTGTTAAACACACAAATACTTTAATGGTACTCCAATCTGTCGATAGTATGGCATTTTGGCTTGCACAAGGTTCTGTTTCATACTGGCTGTTAATGAGGTTTCTTCTTTTGATTAAAAAAAAATCAAATTACTGGTGCTTACGTTCTAGCATTGTACCTTTTGGGACACCTAATGTGTCTGGTATTTTGAAGATGACATGTTTTCTAAAAGTACCTTTTGAGTTCTTTTTGAGAAAAATGTTTCAACCCAGTTCGATCTAATGTGTCAAAGTATTTTATTTTGTATAGTTATCTTTTGTTGTGGTACCCTGTCAAAAGCTTTAGCAAACTCCATGATTTTTCCTTTCAGACAATCCATTCGATGTTGATGTGTACTGATTGATATTTCAGTCTTAGATTTATGATTGTTTCATTGGCTTTTCCGTTACAGCGAGAGATAAATAACCTGCCACGTCTGCTATATGTTTTTCTGCTTTGTATCAATCTGATGCGTTCAACCTTTTTCAAATGACCTCTATCTGGTTTTTTTTCTTATGTAGTAATTTTACACAACTTGTTTAAGAATAGGGAAGGGTTGAGCGCTGAAAACATGTTAAACCTAGCGAAATTCTTTATTTGCCACCTGTCCTAAGTAAGGAGTGAGTGGATTATTGGTTGACGAGGTTCATGTCTGTCATGTTTGTTTTTCATATCTTGTTTTGTAAGAACATATGCCGTTAGTTTTCCCACTTGAATAGTTTCATATTTTTCATGTCAGGACTTGTATAGCCGCCTGTACGGTATGGACTGTCCTCGTTGTTAAAGGCTGTACGGTTGCCTATAATTGCTTACACCCGTTTTATAAACTTTTGAGAACATTTTCCCGTTGCGATCAAACCACACCCCCATTTTATATATTGCCTGTTTATTGGTATTAATATTCATATTAACATCATGTCCTGTCGATGGTTAATTTGAAGGTGTGTATTCTAAAATACATGTTCATACATTATAAGAAGGCAATGCATTCACAATGGCTTCGTCTGGGCTTTTTTCTCATTTGAATTGAAGTTAATTTATGTTTTAAATAGAACACATAATTTTATGTGATATCGGTTAACAATTTGACCGCTCATTGAAAAGATATAGAACAATTGAAGAAATACATACATATTAACAAAACATGGGAAGTCAAGAAAACCAAATAAAATCAAATATTCGACTAAATCACCAAATGTAACTAGCAAATGGCAAACACCTAGCTGTCATAAATTCGTCTTGGTACAAACTATTACAGCCAATAGTAGGTTTAATATGGTTTAATAGCTAGACAAACCTTCCATTTGCAGTTGTGTATAGTTCTGTTATATTGTGTACACAATTTATTCTCTTTATCTACATGATAATATCTGTCTATAATATTTATGATTTGCAAAATAGGTCAAGAACACTTCCAGAAGATTTTTATTTTTGAATAAATGACAAATCAATTCTTAGAAGAGTCAAGTACATCGTGGAGTCAATGGACATGTTTTGTAAAATGTTTTTCATTTTCTGGACCTTTTTCTGCTTTTTAATTACTGAAAGTGGTACTTATTCTTTATTCAGTTTATGTTGAACTATGTCTGTGTGAATATAAAGGCGTCATTTTATTAATGAGGTATATGAATTATTTATTTTTGTAAGATTATGAATCAAATGAAATATTATGCATTAGAATTGTTGAATATCCGTTTACTGTGCTTTAAAACTGCAATGAGGGGTCTGTTAAACATCTCAAGGGATGTTCAAAATTTTATTTGTTGATACCATCTTTTGTCAGCGTTGAATACTTTCTTATCATTGGTATATTCTAATATGACATGGTAACATGATTATTTCTTCATTACCCTTGCTTCGGTTCAATGTTCCTTGGTTTGTTATACAGCTGCTGACCGAAGTAACCAATAACAAGACCAATATGGAGTTATTCAGAAACTTATTAACTACTGGGTTTATTCGCGTTGTTTTGTTTGTGTACGTTGTTTCTTTTCACAAAATTGTGTTTGTACCTTGAACTGAACATATCCCGAGTTTAGATCTCTTTTATTAACAGGAATGCCAAATTATCTTTTTCTGTTTCGGAATGTCTCCCACATTCATCTGTTTCTGAACACTGATAATTTATCCCCCTTTTCAGTCTGTGTAAAATATTACAACTCGTATTCTAGTAATTGGAAAGGTACTGGAATTGCATGAGAGATGCAGAAACAAATCAAAATTGTTTCATTTGCGATCATTTCCAACTTCTTTATTTACTATCCATAGTCCAACTTACCAAAGAAGCAGGAAGAGAACAGCTAAAGGTCATCGTGTTGCTCTCAACGATTCATATTTAGGAACATGAGAAGCAACCATTTCATTTTTTAAATATTAATGAGGTGGATGAAAAGAGCTTTGAGATAATATACATACGTAGTGCTCAAGCCTGAAAATATTGAAGTTATTACTGAATTCTTTTTTTAAAAAAGATGTTACTATAATAAGCATATTTGCCGCACTGTAAGTCTCGGCATGTTTAAATTAGGTAGATACACAGCGGCTTCCTGGTGACAGTTTACATTAAGGGGCTACCATTTGATTTTGATATTTTTCACTCTATGCGGTCCTGCCATTTTTATTACTTTAACCTGACTTTTGTTTGTGACGTAAATTGTCATCCTTCCTTTTTTTTTAACAAAGTTTCTCATCCTGCTTTTTTTAAACTCAAAACTCCTGTCCTACCTATTTTTTCCAATTTCATCCTAGCTCATCAATGAAAATCAAATAGTAGCTCCCTCAGTTTGTGCTCATTTTGACCTTCGATATCAATGAAAATAAAAAGACATTCCCAAAATCCTGTATTGACTTGACTATAACACGGTCAATCCGTATTGACAATTATTGGTCGTAATGTAGTACAAATGTATGCATTCTTTTTTGATTATATTTACTTCAATATCATACCAGAAGTTGTTAGTTTATGAAGTGTTTTGTATTTCATATTCACAATGTAGATACATTGGAAGTAGCAAGAAACAAACCAACTACGCAGTCAACCAATTTTAGCCATTCCTACAAATTATCTCGAAATGAAGTAGATGGAGATTACTTACAATGGGTGACATCATCAAAAAATCATTGTTCACATACTAATCCGGGAGATAAATCCTCGTGGTAGGCAGTTGATCTTGGTGCCATTTATGACATCAGTAGCGTGATTATCTATGGCAGAAATGACTATAATGGTATGTTGTACATATCGTCGGATGCTGATTATAAACGTTTTAATAATGAAATATAAGAATGAATCAACTATACAAATTGCAGCACAATTAATTAAAATCTAGTAAACAGTTATGAAGTTGATTTGGTTCTTGTCATGGAATACACATACCAATTAGTCGTCACCGAGAGAGCCATTTATGCCAAGAAACTTACAAATCAATCAATATATCATTTCTTACTTTGAATCAAATATTAATTCAGTATGTTTTCTGTAGGTGCAAAGGTTTGACCTGTCTATGACCTTCAGATGGGCGGAGTCCTAATCTATTCAGCATGTCAACTTGTGAAGCAGTAAACTCGACTGGTCAAAGTTAACATATGACAGGATTTAAAACTACTCTGGCTAGTCCATGGACCAAATTTAAATTAAATTGAATGTGTATTTGGTCCTAGGACTGTTATTATGACTGCCGAAAATTTTAACTTGGATACATGTCAGCTACAAATATAAGTTAACTTTGAAACCAGTCCTGTCATAGTTTAATTTTGATTTTGACAACTCCGATTGACTATAACCTGTGTCAACCATCGCAAATTTTTAAAACATTTGTAAGGTATAATCATCACCCCTTTGTTGGTCATTGAATGTGTTAAAACACAACGTATTTAGAAATTAATTAGGGTTTACTAGTCCTGGTGATACTTTTTATGTGTATACGGTAATAAGACAACAACCCGCAAAAAAAAATGGGTCTTATTTTGTGTTTTCTTAAATTCCGCAAATGTGTTACTGAGCGAGTACTCGAGTATCTCTCGGTAAATTCATAAGTAATCGATTAGTAAATCATCGCCGAGTTGACATACATAATATATATATAGTGGTATTACCTATACTCCATGTAAATGACAGTCTGTCGAACCTGAGGGACGCCGTATTTAATTTGTGTATCAAATAATTTCCAGCAGTAAACATTTTACAAATATTAATCATATACTAGTATACATGTATTAATAGTGTTCGCTTATATTTCTGAATTCTTACCCTACATAGATAGTCAATGCCAACTTTTAATAAGCAAATACATATACATAGTGGAAGATATTAGCAAGCAAAATCAAGGGAATTGTGCAAATGATGATACAAGCATGAAAATTAGCACAAAGCATCATTATTGTTTACTTTTTAAGAAAAAACTGCTGGCCATAAGAAAATTTCATTTTTTCAAGATGGCCACCACCTTTTCTAAAATGGCTGATTTTTTCCAGATTGAAATACTTATTTTTCTAGAAAACGTTTTCTTTGGCTTCTCTGAGTAAAAAATATTACCAGGTTTGGTGGATACCTTCTCAACATATGACGTTTATACTAGAAATAAATATTTGACATGTTCTTGGTTTGCCCATGCGTGAAAATGTTTCCAAATTCACACACAAACATTTGAATTATTTATTACATGCTAAGCGCTTTTGAATTTTTAATGATGTTATGAATTTGTTTGATGACATTTTTTAAGGTTATGATTCGCCTGCATCTTACAATTTCTTGCATGCGCAAACTATTTATTGATAAATAACGAATTACACGCACTGCAAGGGCACAATGGTGAAAATCGTAGTTCATCAAACAGATTAGGATTTGAATTTCGTAAATATATCTTGATCGTCATTCATTCCTCTAATCATGTAGGTTCTGTTCGAGTATAAAGTGTTGCTTTTAATGCCACTATTTGAAAACACGCCCTTTCAGTTGATCAAGCTTTTCGATGGATAAGATGAAAAAGGTGGTTAAATTTTTAAATATCGGGCAAACAATTAGAATGACCAGACATGTACGAAGAACATACGTTTATCGTCATGTTTGGTGGATTGGACATTAAAATGGCTTGTTTGGCGTAAAAAATTATAATTCTGGTGCCTTTGGTGACTATTTCACACCAATAGGTCGATGCCGCTGCTGGTAGACGTTTCGTCCCCAAGGGTATCACCATCTCATTAGTTAGTACTTCAGTGTTGACATAAACATCAATTATATGGTCATTTAAATAAATTTCCTGTTTACAAAACTTAAGGATTTTCTTATCCCAGGAATATATCACCTTAGCCGTATTTGGCTCTTTAACTTTGTACTTGTTTAACTTTTATAGCTGTTTTGATATGTGCGTCATTGATTAGTCTTATGTAGACGAAACCCACGTCTGGCGTATCAAATTATAATCCTGGTGCCTTTGGTGACTATATTAAAATTATGAGTGATATATTGCGTGATAGTGGATGGACATGTGTTCCACTGAAGCCGATATTGTAACACCTAGAATAGCAGATGCTTTTCATGTATGTTCAAATGTAATGATGGATAGACAGGCTCATCAGATAACTGCATATGTGGTTTGCTTGAATTAAAAATGCCAGCCGTTATGAAAGCGTTAACACAGATTATATAGTTCATGACTCTGTGATGTTCAAGTATGACGGTGATCAACGGGTATCAGGACAGAGAGCCATATCGACCACAGTTTAATTTCTGGCGTTCAATTATGAATAAAGAACTTCATGTTCCTTCGGTAGTACGGTCATTTCACGAGTCAGATATCGTTATTTACAAGATATGGCTTTCCTTCAACAACATCACCCACACGTGTCAATGAAATTTGCAAATGGTAATTTTTACTGTACGTAAGACCATCAAGTTTATTTCTTATATTACAATCAATCAGACACAAACACAGAATAATAAGTCGTGAACGGCGATGTTGGTACCATACGTTTAATCGAAGATCCCTTCGAGACGATAGATGGTAGCTGGACCAGACGTCAGTAAAATGGTAGATGAATTTGAAAGATTTAGTGGTTTGAGTCATTCTACAACAGAAGAACGACGTCATGAAGACTCTACGAAAACACAAAAGGATTTCTTCGAAAAACTTTAAAGGTTTTCTGAAGTGATGAACAAGTTTGATAATCCATTTCTAAAAGAGTCGTCAGATTTGTACAAATTGTTGATTTAGAAGTAGGTAAGATATGTATATAAACTCCAAAATATTGGGTCCAAACAGCACGATCTTTTGAAACAAATGGAAACTAAAGAGAATCTTCTTTTTTTGACCATATGAAAAAGAAGATTTCCATATAAGTGCCGTAAAATGAAACTGGAAACTTCTTTGTCAAAAACAAAACTAGAGAACCTGAACACTGATTGCGATCTCTTTTTTAGATTTTTTTATTTCTTCTTTAGCCATTAAAACCAAACTGCTACTCCGTCTATGTGTCAGGATGTGATATTAAATCGCAGAAAATTGGTATACTTGAAACATTCTGCGATTTGCCATCAACTGATCCAAATTCTGACACATATATATCGTTGGTGGGGCAGCAATGGTTAATCTCTTGCCATCACTTGGGGCAAACAAATTTGATGATTATGAAAATGATATCATACTGCCTTACATAAATCTTCCTTCGATAAGTATCTAAGAGTAGACATCGACTTGTTGTTTACTAAATGAATTATTTCAAGGCTTGGACGAAAACAAAAGGCTAAGAACTGGTGCTAGACGGAAAAATGTTTGATCTGGTAGAACGCCAAGAGTTTGGAGTAGTTTTCTCTGTGAAGATGATAACAAAACGGAATTGTTCAAGTTTCTTGCCGACAGAATTGCTTCTTTAGAGAATGCTTATGCTACTCAAGTTGAAAATGTACTTTGCAATTTCAATACGGATACTTCCCAGCTATCCCCTTGTAACCGTGAAAAAGCTGATACACGAAAGATTGTCCATGATAAGCATGCTGCTGAAAGTGGTTGTAAAAAGTAATTTTAAGTAGTACTGACATAGATGTAGTAGTATTAGGAATTGCAGTGCTCGCACGATTGGGTGTGGACAAATTGTGGATAGGTTTTTGAAGGAACAAATACTTTCGACTGCTTCCTGAACATATCATATCAAATGCGTTTGGTCCTCGTGGAGCAGCTTTTCCTTTCTTCCATGCATTTAGTGGGTGTGACACTGAGTTGACATTTCATCGAAAAGGTAAGCTTGACAGACATTGGAAGTATTCTCAGATGTAAAGGACATTTTTGGTCGATTTTGTATGATGACACAGACATGGACATCATAAAAGTATTTGTGTGCATTATGTACGGACACATCACCGTTTGCTGTTAAGGAGGCACGATTAAAATCGTTTGCAAGGAACCAGCGGCCTCATTATGCTATTCCGCCTACCACAAAATCATTATGATTACCTGTGGTAGGCGGAATAGCATCATAAGGCCGCTGCTTCCTTGCAAACGATTTTCAACTTGTGGAGCACATCAAAGGAGAAGCATATATCAAGGTGGACATGGTTGGGATCTTCTGGATTTGTGCATTCGACAGGTTCATATACCAAGTCATGACCACAGGAGTTGGGTTAAAGAAAAAAAAACAAATGCTAATTGGAAACCAAAATGGACTTCTTTGCGGGCCGCTGATCCTCGTGTCATGATTTTTAATGATTTTTTTAAATGCGGATGCCAGAAATTCAGCTGTGTTGGTAACTGTAAATGCTACCGTTCAGGCCCTCTGTGTACATGTGTGTGTATTATTATCTGTCCGATAATTATTAGATAAGCAACCTGTCTTTCTAAACAAATAATATATGCATTTGAACTTTAAAAAAGTCAATAATTTCTCTTGTTAAGTTGATAGAAATGATAAAATTGACATTTTCCACATTTTGGGACCGGAAGTCACTCTTTTTCTTCATGTAGGTATTGTTTTTTCGTACTTTAGGAACTGTACTTTAAGTTTTATCAAAACTGGCAGTGGATTATTCCTATTACACAGGTTTCAAATGATTTACGAAATGTAACCAATTGGATATGACGTCATTTGCAAAATGAGTGGTGGCCATCTTGAAAAAATGAGAATTTTTTATGGCCAGCAGCTGATTTTTGTTAATTATCATTTTGTCCACCCATATACCAAATTTCATGCTTGTATCACGATTTACACAGTTATGTCCATAATATCTCCCACTAACAAAGAGGAAATCAGAAAAACAACTTTAATTAGAATCAGCAATTATAAAAAGGAGCTTACTATGTTAAACGACGGCTAAAAAGTGAAACGCTTGAAAAACACCAAGTTTAATATTTCGTTAAACAAAATTCGACTTCCTGATTGGTAACTTTCATCATGCCTTATAAATATTTATATCAAATATCCACGTGTGATTTTGTTGATCACTGTAAACCTAGCTACAGATGTTTTACCTCGTTCGATACAATTGTAATATGTTCTTAATTTTGAAGTTGAACTTCAATAACCGGTCATTTAACCTATAATAAAGCCAAATAACATTCAATCTTTTTGTATTTATTAAGAAGATATCTTTACATATTATAGCATGCAGTATGGAGTGAAGGTAAATTGAGCATATATGTAGCTTCAACATGTTCAAGTGTCAAACAATGACAATTTCTTGAAAGTAAAATTGATCTGCCGGGTCTACGACCTTGATCTACGAGACATTCTATTTTCGGATAGAGATTAAACAATTTTCACAATAATCTTACGTTACTTTTTGCTATCTTACATTGTACCTTTTCTCTATAAATGCTTCCACATTAAATTCAAGTAGACATCTATTTTCAAACAATTCTATCATTACATACATTGATATATAAAGAAGCTTTTAGATTGTATTTATTCAAATATTTGTTCAATAACCGGAAAAGCTTCCACTTTTCATTCGTTTTAACTTTCTACATTATCGTTTTTAATTGTTGAAAATCGACAAGGTAGACGTCTAGTACAAATGTAGTACTTATTGTTCAACATGTATTCTTTCGGATACTCATCTTCGAAATATATCAATAATTTATAGTATAGACACTTGACTTCTGAATATATTAATATTCCTGTTAAGTATATTTTTTTTTAGTGTTCATGTTTCATTGTTTATAAGCATACGTGAAGAATCGTTATTTGGCAATCAAGTCAGTAATTATTCATGCTTAGAGAGACAATGGTATTTAAGATATGCCACAACATTTACTTTGTTAAAAGGAGCTCCTTCAAGCTAACGTAGATTCTGTGGTTTCAATTCGTTTCGAAAATCATGTTGATGAAGCTGTTTAGCTTGTTGTTCTGTATTCATTCGATAGAAGCATTTATGGTAATACTACTATTCTAGTCTAAATATTGCATAATACTATAAATGTTTTCATTGTAATTAATTGTACGGGGGATTCGTAAATTTTAGCAAGGGATTATTTGACTAAAATATCTTATTAATCAAAGATAAAGCGGTATAGTTTAAGTAGTTTATGTGGTCAATACACAGTGAGTACATTTTAAATGTTCTTATAACGTCTTTGCCTAAGTGTAAATAATATGATTATCTCATTATATTGGTTTGGAGCGACATCTGCTTAATATACATGTAAATGTTGAAATATACCTCTAAAAGAGGGACGAAAGATACCAAAGGGACAGTCAAACTCATAAATCTAAAACAAACTGACAACGCCATGGCAAAAAATGAAAAAGACAAATAAACAACAGCACACATGACACAACATAAAAAACGAAAGAATAAACAACACGAACCCCACCAAAAACCTAGGGGGTGATCTCTCTAAAAGAGGGGCGACAGAGACCAGAGAGACTTTTCATCTTAAAGATCAATGATTAAATTGGTCATGTAAATTAATCTCGTTATTGTAGATTCTATCATACTTCTAGAGGTTGTTTGTATTAATTTTAAATTCTGCTTTAAATCTAATTTTATACTTTATATTTATTTTCAGTGTGGAATACAAGTAATAAGTAAGTTTAGCGATTTTGAAATATTCTACTTTTTAATTCTAATAATAGTTATCGTCCACAGAAAGAAATCACAAGTAAGCCTGCAATAATCTAAGATTTTCACATGTAAAGATATACATGTAGCTTCAGATTTTCAACGTCATTTATGATAGAAATATGTTTGAAACTGGCTTTCTGTCTTTGCTATTCAGTAAAAAGGAATAAAGGTAAACATTATTTTGCGTTGAACATACATTACAATCGCCAGATCTGGCATTATTAAAACATTTTCTGGACAACTTTCAACAATATGTCATGTCCTTACAATACATGTCACTGACATTTTATGACAAACATCTTAATAACTGAATAGAGAACACTTATTTGCTGCGTAACCTTGAACTAAGAATTTTTTTTCTGGATATCAACATGAATAAGATTGGCAAATTACTAACACCTGTTGTGATGACTGCTTATTAAGTAGTTTAAAAATAGTCTAAAATGCCAATCAATAAGTCTGTGGAACTCAACTGTCCGGGAAACACACAATGGTCAAGTGACAGTTCTGACATTCTATCCATTGTCAATCAAATGCGATACTGTATAGCGGGTTACTTTTGCGGATAGAACAAAATGGCGAAAATAAATTCCGCCAATTTGAAATTGTACATACAAAGATATTGATAAAAGTTTTGAATCAGCCAAAATAATAACTGCCAAAATATTTCGTATACTTTATTCTACTGAAATCGCAAAAAAATTCACCAGTGAACATAACCCGCTTTAAACATCACTATTAATATATTGTACTGGTGTTCAAAGTTATATTGGTTGTTTTGTTGATACCGCCAATAGACTGTTACCATTTAGATATTTGCTGGATGGAAGAGATTACCAGGAAATGGAGAACAACAGATGTGTACTTTATTATAAACATGATAAAGATCAAGGGTATATGTATGCTGGAACAGAGGTAATATTGAAAATTTAAATGCTACAATAAATATCTTGGAAAAGTGACGTCAATGTATGTTTCAAATAAATAAACCGTCAAACAAACACTGAAATCATGCATGTAATATAATTACATGTTGAGGAATATTGGCTTTAGTTCTCTTTACAGAGTTTGAAAGACGGTTTATAACATTTTTCTTGTTTGTACACCACAATTGAATATAAACGTTATCGTACCAGTCTTGTATTACAACTCCAGTTTTCGGTGCATGTCAAATCATGGAGGGGAAGAAAACAGTGCATTTTTTCTGAATTTTTTTCGGAACTCAATTTTTTCTGTTTGATTAGAGGTTTATGCTGCATTGAAACATATATATATATATATACATTTTTTGACTGCAGGATTACGTAACTTTTTATTATTCGTGGCATGACCCACTTTTTTTTTTTTTATGAAATCACAATTTCACATTAGTACATACATGATATGAACATGGATTTTTTTTCTGTGTAGCATTTTTTATTTTTATATTTTCAAAGATCAGCTGTTTTGCATGTACATTTTGTAAGCCTATGGAGCAGTCGATTACAAGACTGCAACCTGCATGTCATTTGTTTGGAAATCCTGTGTGTTAGACGTTCGTCCTCAACTACATGATTTTGTAGTATTCTTTGAAAAATAACCGAAAAATACATTTACTGCTAAAAATGTCTTCAGGCCTAGTTCTATAGATAATGTGGAAAACAAAACAAATACCAAAAAAAAAGCCACGTTAAACGGATATCACATAAAACAATCCAACAGTAAAAGTGATATTAATAATAGAACAAAGACAAATGAAAGAACAATATAACACGTTGTTAAGATGATAAACAACATCAGTACGCAGAATCTATACATGAAGACCAACATGTATTATTTGTAAAGTTGATACGGAATATTTATCAACAAGGTCTTGGTATCTTCCGATGAACTTTTTTAGAAAAAAGGACGAGACGTTCTGTAACATACCCCTGGTTCATCAACTTTCTACTCAGACACTGATGACGTTTTACAAAGTCTGAGTACAAGCTGCAAGCTCTTGAATATCGAATAAGTTGGGAAATATATATTCCATATGCAGGTGAAGTTTGTATCTTAACTGTCTTGGCGTTTTAGATTTACATTCTTTATGTCAAGTAGAAAAGAGGAAGGGGGAAACCAAAATTCTGACATAAATAATTTGATATATCAAATTTAAATTTTGTTATATTAAATTAACAAATTATTATATCAATTTATCAAAATCTGTTATATCAAATTCTTAATCCGTTATATCAAATTATCATAATCTGTTATATCAAATTATCATAATCTGTTATATCAAATTATCATAATCTGTTATATCAAATTATCATAATCTGTTATATCAAATTGATTATCTGTTATATCAAATTGATTATCTGTTATATCAAATTGATATCTGTTAAATCAAATTAATAGTTTTTTATGTCAAATTGATAGTTAATATTAAATTGATAGTTAAAATTGAATTGAAAATCTTTATACATCTAGCAAATGTGAAATTAGCATGACACAGCAAAATACACAGTTTAAACTCAGATAAAAAGAAGGCCAACTCCAATAATAGAACAGATACAAAAAATAACTAAGACAAAAAATGACAAACATAAATTTACAAAGCACTACAACATTGTACTAGCACTTATTGACGTGCAAGCTACATGTTTTAATTCAACCGATTAAAAGAGAGTGTATTAAAATAACTCATACTATCTTAAAACTTGAGGGGTTAAGAGTCGTGTCATCAAAAGTTATACGAAAAGAACTAAACTTGTATCAGGTGAACGTATATTTTTTAGACTCAATCGATTACTTTTGATGCAAAGACCCTACGAGCAAATCAGTAATAATTGCATACAATGTCATCTTTGATGCCTTAACAACAGTTTATCCTTGTGAATAAGTCTATTCAAATGTTTGGTTAGTTCTTAAGTTGAATGACCACATTTCTGTGCTTTGTATAGAATATTAACTTATTGATTTGATGTGAAATAACTCAACGTATAAGATAACTGAACGTTGATATATATTGATGAATGATGCCTTTGTACAAAAATGTTGAAGCGATAATAAATTTTGCTTAAAAATCTGTGATATCTTAACACCTGGTGTAATATTTTGTCAGTATACTTATCTACTAGTGTTATTACTTGTTTTAGCATCATGACTCTTGTTTTTGAGGTGATGACCCGTATCTGTGATGTTGCCTCTAAATACATTATGGATTATGACTGCAATGAAGAGTACGCTGGTGATTCTAGTCAGATGTGTGGAGGAGGTTGGAGATTGTCAATATATAGCACCGGTATTAAAAATTGAAAAAGAAACCAATTAAAAAAATATCATTTGACTGAATTGCACAAAATTGCAAATAAATATTCAAGGAGGTATTTTGATACATTCATGATATAAACCCACTTTATTCATATATACAAATTTCGGTAAAATCCCTTTTGTATACCTTAATTAACGTGTTCAGTTATATGGTTCGCTACTGACCCCCTATCTCCTATGAAATGTATTCGCCCTCTATGGTCCGTAGGGGGTCAGTAGTGAACCATATAACGAATTTATTCCACGCGTGAATTTTTCTGCTGCGTTTTGAACAAAAAGAAACAATAAAACACAACAACATTAAAAGATGACGTCACCATTAACAATAGACGTAACGATATCAAGCTCATATGCAATTAAGTAACCCCCTACGGATCCATAGTGGCCACCAAGTAACGGCGTTAAAATAATCACAACGTGTTACCCGCGGTGCGATGAACAAATCTTTGGAAAGACATATTATCTATGAATACAGTAATTATTTAGAATGGTGTTAGAATAGCGTGCAAACGGAATTTAACCGAATGGTTATAAATTCATTACATGTCATACGACTGCATAGGCATACGGTAATCTCAGTTAAGGATGTACTAAGGTGAGGTTTTGGAATAAGTGTCGATGGTTCGGACTCCTTGGTGTTTTTTCATACCATACAAGGTCAAATAGTTTGCCCCTTGACACATATTTATCTTTTAACATAAGACTTAATAGCTCATAAAAGATCATTTGACAAAATTTAAGCAGATTCATGATTTTCTTTCATTTGATTTGAGACCCAAATAATACCCTTGCAAATATAAGGTAAAAGTCCGAGTAATCCTTTTCCAGCCATATTTTATAAAGCAAATATATCAAAAAGGAGCACCATGACCCATCAATATTTTTAGCTTAGTTTGATCCTTAACTAATACTCTTCCAGCTTAAAGTATCAATTTTAATTCAGATCACCTAAAGTACGTCCTTAAGGCTACGAGTTCAATGAAACCAGATTGACAGGGAAATACAAATATTTAACAATACAATGCAATAGTTAATCTTGTATACTGTATTGATAGAAACTTCTGTTTGGAAAATGTATGCATACATAAAACGTGCAGTTGCTTTGAACTTTTTCGGATTTTTTAAATCTGTGAAAATATTTTCAAATTAGGATAATTTTCTTTTATTTTGTGCGTCCGAAACTTTGCATGCAAACAACAATTGAAAGATCATTTGGCTTCTTTTATAGTCAGGTCAGCATACCAAAAGATTCTTGACGTATGAGAAGGTATTGGAAGGTTGTCAATATGCAAACAGAAATTATTTTGCAATTTAAAGGTCCTTGTTTGAAGTTTATAGCTACATTTTGTAATAAGAAAATAATTTGTATGTAAAGAATTTTTGGGTAAAAAAACCCTTTATTTTAGATGCAGATACAATGTTTTTCAACCCTCACTAAAAAAAGGATCTACATGTTTTTAGAGGTTAACATTTTAAAGGCACATCTTTACAAACAATCTTAAGACCGAATGAATAACAAATACACATGTCAGAAATTATAAAAGAAAAAGATAACTGATTTTATGTGTATAGATTATCATGATTAATGTCTGCAGTATGAAATAATATGTCAATGTGCATTTTGAAATATGATTAAACTTTACCAGTAAGCACAAAATGTGTTCGGCTCATTACATTGTGTCCCTAGTATCTTTGATGAATTGTTTATTGCTTTTTAAAAATTGAGTTTATAGTGTGTTAATAAAAATAATTCAAATTAACACCAAGCAATATAGTTTGACAAAATTTCTATCGCAAATAGTTATGTAAACTTTATCATTTATACTATCACAGATACATTCGAACTTGATTAATCCTTTTTATTCTTTCAAAATTTATACCCTTCAAACAAGAACACACCCGATATTTGTTACTGTCAAATAACACGAAACTCACGTCAAAGGCAGACCAAGTTCTAACAGTAACAAGCACAATAAAATGTGCCAAATATTGTCCCAAGTCTGTCAACTGTAAAGTGTTCGTAATCTCCACAAAAACAGTTCACTGCAGTTTGTATGACAGCTTTGAAGTTATGTGCGAGGGAATTCAACAAGAACAAGAATTTAAAGTTTATATGACGAAATAAGTTGAAAGCATGCATATTATATTTTAATGTAGTCTTTGCATATCCGTAGTATTATTTCGGCGATATTTATCAATTATTGAATTTTGACGAGGTCAATACGTTAAATATGACCAGGTTTACATAATATTGACCGAGGACGAAGTCTGAGAGTCATTTTAATCTCACAGGATTATGAAATAATATAAAACGTTTTGACCGATTGGAAGTATTAATTGTTTTATTACATATGTAAATAATTTATTGTGAAAATGGATTTCAATGTTCTTTCTGTGTATTTTTATTTTGAAAGATTTTTCACATATCAAATCCATATAAATAGGAACAAAGTGTTAATATATATATTGAACGCTTAAACTCGCTTTGCTATAGTTACACGAGATAATATTTTTTTTCTTTTTCTGCTCAGATCTCGAGACCACTCTTAGCTCAAACAAAGACAGTTTTAGAACAGCCTCAGCATGTAGACATACACATTTAAGACAACCTTTAAAATATGTTAATAAGGATATATATAAAGGCATTGTTATGGAAAATATAGACATTGTTATGAGTCGCACTGGTTGTCATGAGTCAATTGGGCGTTTCAGAATCTGATGCATTATGGGTCATATTTTCGAAAGTATACACGAAAACGTCGTGATTGGTTCAAAACGTCATAAACAATAGAAATTTAACAAATGGCGTGAACTTATCATACGTCCTTTAGATTTTGAAACTGCAAGTTGGCGAAAATCGTGTGTTGAAGAAGTGCTAGGATTAATGTAGTAACTTGTTCAATCAGCAATTTTATTTCTTTATTGTAACAAACTGTTTTAATCCTAAACTAAGCTCGTAGAATCTTGATGGTTTTATTTAATAACTCCGATCAATTTTTATATGTAATTATAGTGTTTTAATTTGCTATTTGTTCCGTAACATTATAGCAACAAACTTTATATTATATAAATTCAAAAGACAACTGCATCATAATTTCAGAAATAAATATCATATAAAACGTAGCGTATGTATATATTCATAAGAAGCAAAATTTAAGTGAAATACACCAACTGAAATCATATCTAATTTCTTGATTATTCTTTATAATGCACGACTAATTGTAAAGAACTTAGTTTGAAATAAAGCATGCAATGTATTGAATTACTCGCCTTTTTTGGTAATTTTCAATGTAACTTATCTAAAATTTTATTGTATCAAAAACATTAAACTTAATATCTGATAAACAGTGTACTTAATAATTATATAACCCTATTAGTAGCTTCATTGTAGATTCGTGCGTATCTAATTAGAAAAACGCCAATTTCATTTTGTAAAAACAAAACAACAGGTATTCAAGTTCAAATTTTATTTCGTTTGTTCAAACAAAAACATGCTTCATATTGTACTTTAATATTTCCTGTTTATGGTCATTTGTAACAATATGATACTGCGTAAAACTAAAATGAAACAAAATTGCTTTAAAGAAAGGATATATTTAATAACATGTAAATACTTAATGGATAATAATACATTACATGCATGTTTTATCTGAATCTGTAATTTTGATTGGTTGACAACAAACGTGAGTCACTCTTAATATTATATTTCATTTCCGTATAAATTACAGCAATGACAGAGGGGCGAATTAAATCAGAGGGACAGTGAAACTCATAAATAAAAATACTGACAACGCCATTGGTAAAAATGAGAACGACAAACATACAAATAATAATAAATATGGCACAGCATAGAAAACTGAAGACTAAGCAACACGAACCACAAAAAACTTGGGGTCGATATCATGTGCTGCGGAAGGGTAAGCAGATCCTGCTCCACGTGTTGCACCGGTCGTGTTGCTCATGTTATCACAAAACCGGTAAATAGTCTTATTCTGTAGGTCCCATTCGTGAAAAGGGAAGGGTATTGTAATTCCGAAATAAGGAACATATTCGATATCATCTGTGAAACAGGTATTCCATAACGGGTCAACCAACAACATTCACGAAGGGATGATTTCAACTTCATTATGTAGAACTCTTGGTTCAAAAGCTTCCTTGTGATCAGCAATCCTTTATCAAGGAAATCATGATAGGAAATACAAGTCCGGGAAAATTGTATCAATTAGGAGATATATACTCAGTATGCAGGCGCTGCTGGATTGTTGCTACATAAAATTGAAAGTTAACAATTGGGAAGTTGATATAATCTCCTTTTTCGTAAAGTTGTGTTGTCAACCGACCCTCATTGGGAATTTATAGATGGAAGTCAAGAGACTTAACTGTATCTGTTGTATCCTTTACCTCTAGTTCTATGGGACCGATGCGTTCAACATAATCATCAAATTTTGAATTAGAACATCATCTCTATAGCGGAAAGTAAAGTTAAAGGATATTGCTTTCTTCTTACCTTTCTTGATAAGAAGTTATTGTATGAAATCAACCTCATCATGATAAAGGAACAAGTCGGCAGGAAGAGGGGAACAATTTGTTCCTATTGGAATGCCGATCGTCTGTTCTCTAAACGTAACAAATATATTGTCGATCAAGAAAATAAGCATTCCGTTGTTTGTAAGGACACTTATGTAGTTAAGGTATCAATGCAGTGATGCAAGATCTAGTTCTTCATCTCTAATTGAAATTCAAAAGGAACATAGAACAGACCTATGATTATCAAGGATTTCCTCTTTGGATATTGCCGTGAGGTGTATATGACTGCACGTGCTATCTGCGACCATTCTCATACCACAATGAGATAAAAGTCCTAAATTTACTTCCTTCTGCAAAGGTTGTAATTTTAAATGTTTATAAGCACCAACCCATTTGCACCCGTCTAACTTAAACTTATTAAATATGTCTTTCTCAATTTCTTAAAAATTATTCTTTAACACTTTAAACTAAAATTTACAGTATTGTTCATAATTATAGATTGAAAACATTTCTATAACTTTATACTGCAATGCTGAATGCAAGTTATACACTTTTGTATCGAATATTATTAAATTGAAAACCTAAAATTAAATACCTTATTGTAAAACCTTGATGAATGTCTTAACACATTTGTCCCATTGGTTTATATACATGATATGGATTAAACATTTTAATTTATAGTGAATTGGGAAACAAGTCTTGCAACTTGTATAAATCCCTTTCCACTTTGCAGGTCCGAGTGCTGCCTTGTAGCGGCATTAACCTGCTTTTTTTCGAAATCTACAAGGGTTTCTTTACGTGCAAGAGACATGTCTCTCTCTTAACACGGATCACCCATTTGTCGCCCCCTTCCGACGGATTATAATCGTTTCCTAAAGATCATACTCGCAAATGGTGACAAGGGAGAGCCGAAAATTCAGTCCCTGAAATGTTCATCCTGGAACGAGAATCGAACCAGGAACCTTTGTGTTAGTAGTCCGATGCACTACGCTATTGGTTTATATAACCAACTATGGCATCATTTAATGTTTATTTACAAATTCTCATTAAAAATATTGCATGGCCCTGTTTGATACTGCATTTATACGGGAAAAGTGCCTGGTTTCCAAAATACCTGCAAGAAAACTAATAACTGATCATACCAAAGTATCGTACAGTTTTGTAGAAAAGAGCTTGAAACCTACATGTTTTTCGCTTATCCCATGCCAATATGTATCGGCTAATTTTTATACTGCTTTGTCGTTAATTCATAATTTAAAATTTAGTCTGCGGCAAGCCTAAATACTGATAGTTATACACATTCGAAAGTTATTTTTCGTCTATGTTAATACCAATACTCAAAGCATTCATACAAGCAATCAAATTATTTATTATTAAATTAAACTTTATAAAGGATAAAAATACAACCTTGTTTTTATCAAGAATAATAATTTAAAGAAATAAACGTCTTTACTTTACAGTAGAAAAATCAATATAAAAAGGGAAACCCCCATAAACCAACATATCTTACAGATATCATATTCAGTACTTAAGTATCATAAATACGCATCTTTGTATGTATATGAGTTTTCTAGCATTGTTTTTTTTTCTTTTTGTATCGATTTTGTATCATAATCCTACGAAGATTCAAATTTCGAAAAGAAAATAATCCTCGTACAAAATAAATAACCGAAAATATGACTAGGTGCTCTGGAAGGGTAAGTATATTTGAAGTGAGCATAATTTATCATTTAAGGTAGATAGGGTGTCTTCCTTCATTTTGGATTTGGAAATACCAGAAAACAAGGTCTAGATCTTTAATAGAATGTGCAAAGTTTTAGAGTAGTAGGTAATTCATGTGTAAGAACTTCCACTTCGATATATAAAATAACATGTTTTATCATATTTATGGTTGTATTTTACAAAAAAAAACAGAAAACCTTTGTTTGATTAATTTTTTTCCAACTTTGCCACATAAGGGGAGGCAACTCAAATACAAGGGCAGATAATTCAGATTAAGGTAATTTTACAATGGAATGTGTTAGGAATTTACCTATTTTATAATGTAGCAAGAAAACGGGTCCGGTGACCCCATTGTTTCTTTTTCTTAACTGAACGCATACTATTAAAGCAATCTTCTCATATGTTATCTAAAAATTCTATGGTGTAGATTACGCTTTTTTGCAGAAAATTGGGTTTTCCATGCATAATCTATACAAAATTTGTCAATTTTGAACACCGTGTAGCGTGAAAATATGCCCGGTGACCCATTCTTTTTATTATTATTTTTTTAAAAGCATGATATAAACTACATTTTGGCAAATTATTAAAAAATTCTATGGATTATAATTTAGACACCCCATCTACCTTAACAGCAATTTAAAAAAGAATATATAAGAAATACAACAATACAACAAAGAATGATTCATCAGAAGATCGGGATTCTAACTAGAAAGAGACATTCGAATGTAGATTGGTGGTAGCTACTCACGGAACCAGGAAAAGAAACGAATAGATGAATAGAAATTATAAAAAAAGTGGTGCAATTGCAAATTAGATATTTTTTTATAACAACCTCTAGCCACTGGTGGAAAACACTCAAACAAACATAAATTGCATGAGGGATCGGGATGTCACTTTTATCTGAAAGACAGAGAGAACACAACATTCTTAAACAAGAAATTCTTCATAATAATTAGCAGTGCAACCATCCAGGAACTTTTCAATATTTCAAACTATAACATTATTTGTTTTAGTCAGAACCACAATTTTATCGTCAATATAAAATTTCGTAAGAGTTCCGCGTAACACAGTGTCTTGCCTACTTTTGCTGTTAGTCCCAGGCTCAACAGAAATGGGTAAAACGTTATTAAAAATGTTCCTCTATGTACCATCTTTCGATTGTAAGAAACGTCTGTCTTAGTTTGGCAAAATCAGGAGGGTTTACGAATCTAATAAATAATTCAAAATCCTGAACTGCAGACTGTTGTAAACTGGAAGAAAAACTAAGGCCATCTATAAGTTCTACATATTATATACGTATAACCAGGAAATGATTGTTTACCAAATTTCCCTCTAGATCCCAGCTTTTGATCATAAACAAGCTTCTGTCCAAGTTTCGCAATAATCTAGGATAGTTTTAGAAATTATTAAAATTTCAAAAAATTTAACCACAGATTGAATAATTGTGGATGACGTCGACGACGCCGACGGAGATACCGACCACAGAATGTAGGATAGCTTTTGCAACAAAGGTCGTGGGCTCGACAAAAATATGGATTTGTGGTATAATTGCCAATAAGCCAATTGTTATTGTGATTTTGTCATTTAAGACTGTAATGCGACTTAAAATTTTGCGATATCGAGAAAAATCCTGTTTAATTCCTATTAAAAAAAATAAATTGCAAGTTTAAATAATTGCGATTATAACCCTGTCGCATTGTCGCAATAATAAAAACCTCGCAATAATTTCTGAATTTACAGTAATTGAAAAAGTCCCTAATGCAGTTCGCATCAATTAAAGCAAAATCTCCAAACATTAGTAACACTTTTGAATGTGTAACCGAGTCATAAATTAAAAAAAAACAATAGCTGTTATCTAAATGTAACAGAAATAGGGGAAACAATCATATATGACATATGTTGTATTGCATTGTAGTAGTTTAAATGAATCTTTGTAATTTTTAAATATTTATTGATATGAGCGTCACTGATGAGTCTTTTGTAGACGAAAAGCGCGTCTGGCGCACATATAAAATATCAATACTGGTATCTATGATGAGTTAATTATATGACAGAAGTCTAATTGAAAATATAAACTTTTTCATTAATATGACAGAATAGATACTAGTAAGAATTATCTTCTTGAGTGTCATAATTATTCATTTGCCAAAAAAATGTAAACACTACAAGCTATTATATGTTCTAAAAAAATACTAATTAATTTTTTTGACCTATAATGAATATCCCTGTATCTCAGATTTGGAACAGCAATGAAACACATCTCGTGGTGACATTTTTATCCGTTTGAATAGACGTGATTTCATTTTCATGTTTTTGACAGGTTTCAAAAATTTCTAATAAAATTTGTTGTAACTAAAAGCTATATATCACGAAATATGATGATACAACTAATTTTAATTACATTTGTGTCATTGATTAAGCCATGTTTAATATAGAACATTTTTAATAATTTAATTACGATTCTAGCAAATCAACCAATAGACCACTTTCGAGTTCATCCGTCACCGGAAAAAAATCGTAAATTTTGTGCGCCTGTATGATGCCATTTACCAGATAGAGGGGATCGCCTGTATCCCTGTACTGTCAATGTTCATCAAGCGTCTTAGTCATCGTAATTGTGCAGAATAAACAAGATATAATGTTAGTATTGTAAGTACTTAATCACAATTCCCTAATGACAACAGTTCTGATTGTCAACTATTAGAATTTAATTTGCCGAATAGTTCCTGCAATATAGTATAATAGTTTCCCAACCACTTGCTAAATAAAGGCAACAGTAGTATACCGCTGTTCAAAACTCATAAATCCATGGGCAAATAACAAAATAGGGGTAACAAACTAAAACTGAGGGAAACGCATTTAATATAAGAGAACAACGACACAACATTAAAATGTAACACACACACACACACAAAGAAACGGACTAAGCATTAGACGTATTCCTTTGAGAATAATAAATATAACATCAAAACCACATACGGGATAGATAAGTACCGTGACACGTCTTATAGTGATGTGAATTCGCACTCAAAAATAAGAGAAAACAAACGACACAACGGAAACACAACTTTAAAATGTAACACACACAGAAACGAACTATAATATAACAATGGCCATATTCCTGACTTGGTACAGGACATTTTTAAAGGAAAAAATGGAGGGTTGAACCTGGTTTTGTAGCATGCCAAACCTCCCTCATTTATGGCCATGTGAAATATAACATTAAAATGACAACACAACATTACAGTACAATATAAATAAATAGGAGAACATAATTGACAAAGAAACACACGAATAATAGCTAACGAAAGGCAACAAGTTTAAAATGTTTTAATACGCAAGAAGTGCGTTTTGTCCACAGAAGACTCACCAGTGACGCCCAGATACAACATTGGAACGGAAGTGACGATGCCCTCAAACGCACAAATGATGTTACCTAAAACCAGAGTTTTTACGGATATGCATCGAACTTGAACGTTGTCTATTTTGATAATGTCTACATCCTTTCAATTTTTCTTAACAAAACTTTTTGAAATAAAGTTTGCTTAGCGATTGTAAGGAAAAGGTCCAAGTGATTGTACAGTAAACTCGCAAGTGATTGTACAGTTAAAAATCTACCCTACACTGAGAAATTGAATATATGTGAATTTCTACAAGGACAATAGCTTTAAAACTTTCGGACATTAGGACTATATATCAGAAAAGGTACATGTAAAATTCAGGTAGCAACGATTGGTTTTTTCTATGTTTATTTGACATTTTTGATTACTGTTGTGCAAACGTTTTGGTCGGTTTACTCGGAGCTCCACCATTCTAAGGAAAACATTTGGACGCATATATCGTTTTAGTTTTTCGATTGATTCATATATTCACCTATATAATGTTTTGATTATCAAGACAATAACAATCAAAACCAAGGAGTAAACAAATCCTCACAAAACCAAAGGACATTTACATCAACAGTTATAAATAATAAATATGAAACAACACGAACTCCACTAAAAACCGGGTGTGAAATCAGGTGCTCCGGAAGGGTAAGCATTTCCTGCACCGTATACGGAACCCGTCGTGTTATTTCTTTGTACAGTTCGATAATGATGGAAGGTTATTATGACTGAGGAAGAATATCAGATATGATTTCTGACACACTTTTGTCATAATGACCTATCAGATTGCAACAGGAACTTATATAGTAACATTAGAGTTCATCAAACTTTCCTTTAAGCAACTTGTATTTTTTTTTCGAATGTCAGAGCCCCGCTTACAAGTCTCAAGAATGACCAAAACATTAAGAAACCGTACAGTTCCGTTTCCACACTGAGCTTTAGTCAACATATACATTTTAAATCAAATGGTTTGTAAGCAACATGAGCTCATTTTTTCCAGCCGCCATAACCAAACGCAGATAACCGATTTTATAGTGTAATGTGTAAATCTAAAATATGTTTTTATAACAAAAGACTGTCTTAACAGTCACTAGTCTATACATATTTATGATAGGAATTATGTACCTATTTGTTCTATTCTTAATTAAAGATAGCTTCACACCAATTGTAACAATACATTGGACAAAACAATGTTGGAACCTAACATTAAAAGATGTTCATATGGTATGTCTAAATAGAAAATTCTCGATATCTGACTTTACTAACGTCATACATAAAGTATACGTAAGAAATCACAATTAAGACTATATTTGAGATTGAATTGTCTCCCTTTTTCCAAAAAAAAAAACCCATATCAAAATGCATTCAGCTATAATTTCGCCATTATCTTCATATTTTTCTTAATCTAATTAGGCTATTTGAATTAAGACAACATTGTTGTACATAGGGAAAGCGTTTATTTTCAGTTAGGGAATCATGAATACATTGGACAATTAAAACAATCTTGATACTGTACGTGTAAGTCTTTTTGTTTATAAGAAACAAACCGATCAAAAACCAGTTACAGCCCAATGCCATTAATGGACTGTTTTATGCTTTATGGTCTGGTGTGGTCTTTTTGGAATATTTTCGTCTTTCATTTATTTTCATACTTCGTCATCCCGGGCTTTAATATCTCAGATCGTTAATCTATGTCCTAGCTTAGACTATTTCTTACGAGTTACTTAGTGTGAATTGTTGCAACTGTCTTTTTAAATTGATTTTTACCGACTGCTGTTGCATCACTTTCTATGAATTTTTCGAAAAACTAAGGATTTTCTTACCCCAGGAGTAGATTACCTTAGCCATATTTGGCACAACTTTTAGGAATTTTTGATCCTCAATGCTCTTCAACTTTGTATTTATTTGGCTTTTTAACTATTTTGATCTGAGCGTCACTGATGAGTCTTATGTAGACGAAACGCGCGTCTGGCGTATAAAATTATAATCCTGGTACTTTTGATAACTATTTACACCACTGGGTCGATGCCACTGCTGGTGGACGTTTCGTCCCCGAGGGTATCACCAGCCCAGTAGTCAGCACTTCGGTGTTGACATGAATATCAATTATATGGTCATTTTTATAAATTTTCTGTTTACAAAACTTTGAATTTTTCGAAAAACTAAGGATTTTCTTACCCCAGGAGTAGATTACCTTAGCCATATTTGGCACAACTTTTAGGAATTTTTGATCCTCAATGCTCTTCAACTTTGTATTTATTTGGCTTTTTAACTATTTTGATCTGAGCGTCACTGATGAGTCTTATGTAGACGAAACGCGCGTCTGGCGTATAAAATTATAATCCTGGTACTTTTGATAACTATTTACACCACTGGGTCGATGCCACTGCTGGTGGACGTTTCGTCCCCGAGGGTATCACCAGCCCAGTAGTCAGCACTTCGGTGTTGACATGAATATCAATTATATGGTCATTTTTATAAATTTTCTGTTTACAAAACTTTGAATTTTTCGAAAAACTAAGGATTTTCTTACCCCAGGAGTAGATTACCTTAGCCATATTTGGCACAACTTTTAGGAATTTTTGATCCTCAATGCTCTTCAACTTTGTATTTATTTGGCTTTTTAACTATTTTGATCTGAGCGTCACTGATGAGTCTTATGTAGACGAAACGCGCGTCTGGCGTATAAAATTATAATCCTGGTACTTTTGATAACTATTTACACCACTGGGTCGATGCCACTGCTGGTGGACGTTTCGTCCCCGAGGGTATCACCAGCCCAGTAGTCAGCACTTCGGTGTTGACATGAATATCAATTATATGGTCATTTTTATAAATTTTCTGTTTACAAAACTTTGAATTTTTCGAAAAACTAAGGATTTTCTTACCCCAGGAGTAGATTACCTTAGCCATATTTGGCACAACTTTTAGGAATTTTTGATCCTCAATGCTCTTCAACTTTGTATTTATTTGGCTTTTTAACTATTTTGATCTGAGCGTCACTGATGAGTCTTATGTAGACGAAACGCGCGTCTGGCGTATAAAATTATAATCCTGGTACTTTTGATAACTATTTACACCACTGGGTCGATGCCACTGCTGGTGGACGTTTCGTCCCCGAGGGTATCACCAGCCCAGTAGTCAGCACTTCGGTGTTGACATGAATATCAATTATATGGTCATTTTTATAAATTTTCTGTTTACAAAACTTTGAATTTTTCGAAAAACTAAGGATTTTCTTACCCCAGGAGTAGATTACCTTAGCCATATTTGGCACAACTTTTAGGAATTTTTGATCCTCAATGCTCTTCAACTTTGTATTTATTTGGCTTTTTAACTATTTTGATCTGAGCGTCACTGATGAGTCTTATGTAGACGAAACGCGCGTCTGGCGTATAAAATTATAATCCTGGTACTTTTGATAACTATTTACACCACTGGGTCGATGCCACTGCTGGTGGACGTTTCGTCCCCGAGGGTATCACCAGCCCAGTAGTCAGCACTTCGGTGTTGACATGAATATCAATTATATGGTCATTTTTATAAATTTTCTGTTTACAAAACTTTGAATTTTTCGAAAAACTAAGGATTTTCTTACCCCAGGAGTAGATTACCTTAGCCATATTTGGCACAACTTTTAGGAATTTTTGATCCTCAATGCTCTTCAACTTTGTATTTATTTGGCTTTTTAACTATTTTGATCTGAGCGTCACTGATGAGTCTTATGTAGACGAAACGCGCGTCTGGCGTATAAAATTATAATCCTGGTACTTTTGATAACTATCTAAACTTAGGAGAGCATTTTGAGTCGGTAAACATGTTTGTCCACCGCCATAATTTATGCTCGGTCATATGCTACTCAGTGCTTGACTTTGTTGCTGTTTATAATATTTGTGTTTGGTTCGCACATGTTTGCTTTCTCGTTTTAATTCCCTTGCCTTTCCCTTTCCAAAATAGCGATTTTGTCAGTGCATAATTAATCGATCTTTAAGCGTACATGCACGTCTTCAACTTAAAAAAGCAGTTTCGATTTTTAGTATTTATAGTGATTCTTGTAACTTAAAATTATTGACTATTAAACCTTAAGAAAAATAATCGTAATTAATGGAAGCAAAGGAATGTATAAAGAGCTGATATCCAGTTTAGGATTCAATAACTGGAGACACTGCTATACATCTGTTGTACTTTGTGTAAAATGCCAAGGGTTAATTATTAAGTCAAAGCATATTATCATTAAACTATTATAATTGAAATAAAAAATCTCAAAATACAAATATCATCCTACTTTGTTGACCGTCAATCCACGATTTTCAAACCAAAATAGGTTGTATCTCTAATTTAAAGTTGTGTTTGACGTATAGTTATCATAACTAGTATTTTGAAGGGGGTTTTTTTCTCCGGAAAAAACCTTCAGATATACTTTATAGTCAAGTCAGAATCAACATATGTGTGAAATTATAAAAAATCAAAAGATAAATGTTTATGGTTGATACAAAACTTCACGCCAACATATAAATGTGTCGTATATCTTGTATCAAGATAGTTCTTGTTTGTTTATTGTCGTCAGTACATAATTAAGGCAATCTGAAATTGAGCCCTTGGTCTGGACTAAAGCTAAAAACGAAGGCCATACGGTAACCAATAGTTGCTTAAAATCAACATTATTTCCCCTGATAGTTAGCTATCTGATTGTTAATACTGTTAGATATCGACGATTCATCTTTTGTGGTTGAACAAAGGATTTATTTTTAAGTTTATTTTTTTTGGCTTCATATATATACTTCATCAAATTGTCTGTACGAAATAAAATGCCCCTCCGCACCAAATATTTAAACACATAAAAAGATGGTTCATTCCTTCTATGATGTTCACATTAGAAAGAAAAATAACGGAACATCTGAGTTGCTATCTCCTTGCCATATTCTACCAAACATCTCTTTAAACGAGTATCCAGAGTAAGGTTAAACATATAAATAACGAAGATATATCTTGGGAAGAATTTCTTTATACGAAATATCGAATGAAACAAGTGTGGACACAGACTAGCGTGGACAATATCCAGCATATAAGAGAATTACTCGGTTAAACTCATAAGACCCAAACAAAATTCGAACTTGATCTGGATTTTATCATGGACATTTGCCAACCAGACGATACCACCAGATAGACCACCAGAAAGACATATAAACAGACGGATCAGACCACCAGAAAGACAGATATACAGACAAATATGACCACCACACCGACAAGACCATCAGACAGACAGACCGACAGGCAAGACCCCCAGACAGTCACACAAACAAGACCACAAGACAGACACGCAACAAGACCACCAGACAGACACACAAACAAGACTACCAAACATGCATAGACAGACAAGACAATCAGACAGACAGCAAGCCAGACAAGACAACCAGACAGACAGCCAGACCAGACCACCAGATAGACAGAAAAGACCACTAGACAGACAGAAAAGACCACCATACAGACAGACAGACAAGACCACCAGACAGACAGACATACCAGATAAACAGACAGACAGACAAGAACACCAGATAAACAGACAGACAGACACAAAACACCAGACAGACAGACATACAAGACAACTAGACTAGACCACCAAACAGACAGACACACAAGACCACCAGACAGATATACAGAGAAGACCACCAGACAGACAAGACAAACAAGACCCCCAGACAGACAGACAAAAAAGACTACAAGACAGACAGACAAACAAATATAATAAAGTCTCCTACAGCTCCACTTCACAGGTCAGGGACTTATATATCTAGTTAACACTAGATGATTAACGATCTATATCAATCAACAAAATGTTTTATAGCTAATTAGGCACTAGTCCCACATAAATCAATTTAGTTTAATTACCGATTAATCAAACTTAAACTAAATCAGCATATCTTTGCGTCTTGGCTTTAAAGGTCATATATAAATATGTAACATAACGTTGCTATGAAATAAAGAGAAGAGCAAATATATTTGCGGGTTTCTACAATGTACATGAAATACTGTTGAGACCGAATATCTACAGATAAGCCTTTTTCAAATGATTTTTACAGTTCGTTCTTTTGTTGTACTATAAAACCACTGTTCCAGGTTAGGGGAGGGTTGGGACTCCGCCACATTACGTACATATGTGCCTGTCCCAAGTCTAGAGCCTGTAATTCAGTGGTTGTCGTTTGGTGCCGTGTTACATATTTGTTTCTCGTTCATTTTTTTTTTTGTACATTAATTAGGACGTTAGTTTTTTCGTTTGAATTGTAAAACGTGTTACATTTGTCATTTCGGGGCCTTCTATAGCTGACTATACGGCATGGGCTTTGCTCATTGATGAAGGATCTACTGTGACCATTTTTATTAATGTCTGTGTCATTTGGTCTCCTGTGAAGAGTTGTCTCATTGGCAATCACACCTCATCTTCTTTTTTTTTTTTATTATTATTTTAAACGAGAAACATTTATCAAACATACCAACAAACGACAAGCACTGTTCCTGACTTTAATTTCTGACTTAGGACAGGTGCATATAATATATGCTGCGGGTTTGAACGTTTTAACAGGCGCCAACCTTCACCCTAAAACTGATACAGCAGTATAACATTACAATTGAAAAGGCGCACTATAAAATATTAATTGAAAATGGCTTTACTCTTAGACTATAAAAGAATGAATGTAATATGAAATCGTGTACCAGTGTTTGACTGAAATTTCTGCAAATTTACTTTGCATATGTTGTTATGTCTATTGCTCTTTCTGCATGAAAGAGAATAAACTTTCAGAAAGCAAAAAAAAATAATAATTTTTCAACCATCAGCTACATTTTCTTTTATCTGTTTTGACTCCTTATAATTATAAAATCTTGATTTATTTCCTTGCAAAAACTTCTAAGCTTGTTCAATTTCATGTAGTATGTGCTGCAACGCATTTAAAAAGATTGGAATTGATGACAGGGGACTCTACAAAGATCCTTTAGTAATCTAAATAAATGTTCATCAGTTGACAAATAACATTGCACAATAACGTAACAACTGTAAAAATACAAATGTCGTCTTCACCGAAAACTTAAATAATCAATTTGAAAAAAAAATGTATAGACGTTACGCGTGATGTTCGTACATGAAAGCGTGACACAACGTCGCTAAAATTTCGTAACTTTCAAACCAAAAATTGGACTGAAACGTTGTTTTTAAGCAAGTGCGACATTCTTTTAAGACTCCGCAAAATCGACGGTGCCTTTTAACTTCTTATTGAAAATTGATATATTTTAGTTTTTTTGAAAAATTAAGAAAAATAATATTTTAAAAAATCATAAAATTCTACCATAATTATAAGAGCAAAAAAAATGAATATGATTTCACAAAATTATATATTTTGGACTTGCATCTTTCCAACTACACCGAATTTCCAATGAGTTACGAACATCGCGCGTAACGTCATAGCATATGTCAACTTAAATTAAAAGATACTGATAAATTTCATTTTATCTATAAAATTTAGCTTACTGTCAAAAAAAAAATTATATATCTGTAAAAACAATCACCGACTTACCATCTTACGTATGCAGTCAGTGATTAAGTTTGTAATACATACGTTTTCACCTTTTTAACGGTCTAAAAATGATTTTGGGAAAAGAAAGACAATCCAAATTAATAATTTTCACTTTCATACGTACAATGTATGCTTGAAATACAAGGTATAAATAACATGAAGTTGACGCTTCATACGTACAAATACCAGTGTTAAGTTATATTTAATGTATAAAGTAGATACTTATGTCGCTTGTGTTGTTTTCTCTAATATGAGTTAATATGCTACAAGACCAAATATGGTAATCAATTCCACGGTATCAAAAAAATTGTATTGCCATATGACCTTTTACATTGAATGGTTACCCTTGCGTTAAGTCATGTTCAAACTCTTTTAACAGAAAAAAAGGAATATTGAGTACACGTACACGGAACCTAATCGCACACAAAGTCAATGTAAATTAAACTATAATTGTTTAATATACATAAACTGCAGTGTTTGTAGTATCAACTGCATAATAAATAAACGACTTTAAAACATGATATTATTTCCTGAAACGGATACTTTTGTATTGACCATTTATCTTTCTTTGATAGTTGTAAAAAGACAATTACATATAATGTGTTTTTTAAGTATCTTTAAGCATTTTTGCTTTAAATCTGCAGTTTTAGTGACCATAAAAACGTCACAACATCTATTAATTGTTGATGAGCAATATGTCTTTAATTCATTCGGGTATATAAGGAGTTATCTGCTTCATTACTTGTTGTTCGGGCATTACAATGAAAACACCTCAACAGTCATATTTTCCCATTTTATTTCTTCTGATTTGCGGTGTTTTATCATGGAATTATGTCTCAAACACAGACAGAACTACGGAAGGTTCTTTAAATATCAATCAGAATATTGTCACAAAGACGGAGAGGAGCTCTGGGGGTTCAACAAATTACGATCAAAATACTGTCAAAAATACGGAGAGGATCACTACTGTTTTACAAAATACAAAGAAGAATACAACCAAAGAGAAAGAAAGAATCCTTAATGCGTCTGTTGATTTAAATAGGAATACTGCAACACACAAGGATATTATATCTCATAGTTCGACAAATAACAATAAGAATACAAACACAAAGACAGAAAGAACTCCTCGTGTTTCTGTTAATTTAATTCAGAATACTGCAACACAGACGGAGAGGAAGTATTATGATTCGACAAATAGCAATACGAATACAGACACAAAGATGGAGAGTACTCCTCATGGCTCTGTTAATTTAACTCCGAATACTGCAACACAGACGGAGATGATCTATTATGATTCGCAAAATAACAATAATAATAAAAACAAAAAGACAGAAAAAACTGTTCGTGGTTCTGTTAAATTAATTCAGAATACTGTAACACAGACGGAGAGGATCTCTTATGGTTCGACAAATACTCAACACCGAAAAAGATATAACCCAGATTTGTTTACAGCATCATTGACAACCTTCAATGGTGGTCTTTTATTAGGGTTGAATAAAAGTAAAGAAAATATCCAATCAGAAATAAGGAATACGGAAATAAATGATACTTTAAATTTACTCAGTGGTTTGAGCACTCAGTCAACAGAGCATCTAATAACCTTGCAAGAACTTCAACGTGATCCATGTCAAGAATATGGAACTTGTTCCTTGGCACAGAATAAAACAAAATGGTACTGTTACTGTGATAGCCACTGTAAAATGTTTAACGACTGTTGTATTGATTATAATGGAAATATCAGAAACAGTAATAGTCAACTATCATTTGAATGTTATCCCCAGACTTACGTTGATCATGTTGATAGTCGAACTGGATTTCTAGCAGTGGGATCTTGTCCTAATTCTTACAAAAACAGAACTATAAAAGAAAGGTGTTTACAAAATAATTTTACAGAAAACGGTATTTTCGTGTCATATGGAAAGATCCTGATGTTCAAAAATAAGTTCTGTGCATTATGTAACAATGTCACAGATGTCCAAGAATTTGATATTGTGTTTGCTCTAGATGAAAACTTGTATGAATATATGTTTAAAATGAAAAAGGAAAACAGAAAGACATATTTTCTTAGCAATTCCGATTTCAAGGTTATTCCACCAGGCAACACAAACCTGCGGTTTTGTGTAAAAGATCTTATATCAAACAGCAACTACAATATATGTCAAAGTTATAACAATCCTATTATAGTATATGATACGTTCAAATTGTATAAGAATTATCTCTGTCTAGACTCAAATGTTTCAAGCGATATGTATTCGTTTGTATGTATATACCAAATATTTGAAATGCTCTTTCAAGATCGAATTTTAAATAGTTTGTCGATTCTTGTTTCTTTAGGAAACCCAACAGGAGTTTATACCAATGAAGACAAATGCACGGAATGGACAGAAGAGGTAAGAGAATTGATTCAGTTTGTTCCAGTTTGCCGAAACTACTGTTTTGATTTAAACTTTATTTGTACATTGTGCCTCAAAAATAGTATATATGGTATATTAAAAGTTGTTTTGTCAATGTCCATCGGCGGAGCACATATTTAATCTGACTAACAGAAATTACTTTGATCATTATCTATTTCATTTGCCAAGACTATATCAGTTTCAAAGAAATTGCTCGTATAACTCTTGACAGACATCAGGATCATAATCATCCGACAATACATGCTGTGTAAAATTCTTATAATGCACTCACCATATAACTTACATACCCCCCCAAAAAAACCAAAATAACTCTTACAAATGGTTGATCGACTTTGATTTGAAACATGTTAGAAACATCTTGCATGACTGTTTGAGGCACCTGGTATATTAAGACAAACAGACGGAGGACTTGAAAGCTGCTTTGAAGTTCTTGCAACTTTTGGAGGAATAAAGTCCTGATCACAGTCATCTTGTGTAGTCCTGGTAACTTTGATTGGTCTATTTTTTTCTGCATTGTAATATTTATGCATACAACCATTGCATATTATATCATTCTGTGAAATATTTGTAATAAACTATTTGTTTTGTAAAAGCCGCTTAACTGCTGGATTAATACTTTTTCTTTCCTTTGGCTTTGTTCTTTTACTGCAAACAATGCAGTTGTAATGCTTAACTATTCTAAAATGATGAAGAAAAAAAATTGTTAGAAAATGCATATATGCTAACATGTCAAAAGGAAGACATTCAGGGCCAATTAGGAAAAAAATCATTTCTATTTTAATCAAAGAACTTTAGTGAGCAAGCTCACATACCCCATGTACGGAAGCCGGTAAGTGTCAGGGTGGAGTTTTTATTTTAAGTCGTGATAAAGACTTAGTTAACTTGTTATAACGACTTAGCTTATGTAACTCGTTTTTACAAATTAGCTAACTTTTTATAACGACTTAGCTAGTCTAGCTCGTTGTAACGATTTAGCTAGTCTAACTCGTTTTAAAAACTTAGCTAAGTTATTAGCACGACTTAGATTACCTATCTCGTTATAATAACTTAGCTAACCTGTTTTATATGACTTAGCTTACTCGTTTAAACCACTTGGCTAACTTGTTAAAAAAACTAAACTAACTTGTTATAATGACTTATCTAGTTTTACTCGTTGTAACAACCAATCTAACTCGTTATAACAAGTAAGCTAAGTCGTTTAAATGACTTAGCTAACTTGTTAAAATGACTAAGTTCACGACTTAGCAGCTGACTTGTTATAAAAACTTAGCTAATCTAACTCGTTGATAACAAGTAAGGTAAGTAGTTTAAACGAGTAAGCTAAGTTGTTTCAACAAGTTAGGCAAGTCTCTTAAACGAGTTAGCTTAATTGTTTAAAACATGGAAGCTAAGTTGTTTTAACGAGAGAGATATGTTAAGTCGTTAAAACAACTTAGCTAAGTCGTGATAAAGACTTTATCACGACTTAAAAACAAAACTCCACCCTGACACTAACCGGCTTCCGTACCAATGTGCCCTCATATTGTACACATTTAAATTCAAGTTTGGATAAAATCTTACAAAAAGGTTCTATAAATCTACTAATTGTTCATAAGTCCCAAATCTAGAAAAATTGACGAAATAACGAATTTCTGTAAAGGTCTGTTTAATCCAAACTTTCGTGGTTAATACGAACAGCCACTGCAAATAGCATTACAGTGTTGAGTAAAGCTGACAAAATATGAAGGTATTTTTTATGTATTACATATATATATATGACAGACCGTGACCGGACTGACGGACGGACCAGTCTAACACAACACGACTACACAACTTTGTATGGCATAACTAAAATTAACTTATAACACACGTTGGATATATATCTTAGACTCGTCTACACTATTTTATATTGATTGTATATGGTTTTGGTTGGTGTCTGTATTATGATACTGTAATTAGTTTTCTCACTGTGCTTTAATTGTAATTTATAACAGATTGAGTAATGCATTTTGCAACAATTGGAAGTTTTTAACGCCCTTTACTGGCTATGTACAGCCCTTGCACTTTTTTTTTCTCTTGATAATACAGCCCTTGCACTGTTGGTATTTTTTTTTAACATCAGCCAGCTAAATTGTCCGACATTACTTGATTAGTACAATTTATTTTTTCAAGTACGGTATATTTTGATAAAGTAAACAACAAAATAATAAAACATTCAAGATTGATTTTAAAGTTATATCTTTTATTTAAGTCATAAAATAAACAGAATTAATAGTTTTATCCATTAAAGAGGTGAACTTGATGTATTTGTTTGACTTTTTTGTCTTTTTTTCATCCGTGTAAAATAAAGGGAGGTAATCATTTTTTTGGACAACATTTTTACTGTTTGCTCCTTTTTCATCCTCTTTTAATTTTGTTTTCGTTCTGTAAAGTTTAAATGAAAGCCATTCATATTTAAATTGTTTATTTTGTTTTCCAAATAATTCATTAGCATAGCTTTGATAGAATAACAAATTGTTCTGCGTTGAGATGCCCCAGTTTGTCAATGGGCCTGTAGGTCCTTCATACCGGTGCTAGCAAGTAAAGCCAAGCTCACGATAGCCAATACTGGTGTTGACTAACTATGACGAAGAGAAAAAGCGGCTTTACTATCTATAAAAATGTGTGCCATTTTCTCTGAAATGAAAAGAATATACAAATTGCGAAACGTCGTCTGCTATGGCCACTTGAAGACTTAGACTTGGAAGCTTTTTTTCTTGTTGTTTATGTAATTGTTGATTATGCTGTGTTCATATAATCTGTTTACATACATATTGATACTTACTTTCCTATCCTGGATTATAACATAACATTGCTGTGATTAAGATACAAATAATTAAATTCTTCTGCTTCTGCGGTCAACATCTAGCATAAGTTTCCATGACGAATGTAAACAAACAAACAAAAGACGGCTTTGATCCGGTGATGATGAATCGGATGGTTATTATGAAACGCCTTAGACTTTTCATTCACCTATATAGTTAAGAATTTTCACCACAGCAATTTGAAAGGACCTAAAATTAATAACACGTATTTATTATATGTGTGGAAGAGATAGGATTATCAAGACGTCGCCATTTTGCCATACACTACGGGATTCATGGAAATCGCTTGCCAGATTAATTAGTTTAAAATATAGAGCGCAGTCCTCGACAACCTCGGTATTTAGCTGGATTAAATTAAATATTATTGAGACTGTGTAGTTGAAAACTCAGAGTTGTCGACGGCTGCGCTCATATCGCAATTTGAAGGAATACAGGCAAAAATCGATAATATTTGCCGTTTTTGACCATATGTTGATTTGAATTGGGGTGATTTCTACAAAACACACGCAAGACAGTAATTCAAGACTACCATTTTACGAAAGGGTGGGATGGGTCCTAATAAAATACCACTCAGTTTTTGTTTTTAAAGGCTGTTTATTTTTTATGAAAATATGAGGCCGATTTCCATAGTTAGTGAACCTACTCCTTTACTTTGATATTAATGGAATGAAAATCCTTACCAAAACGAAATATGAACGAAATAGCGCCTACGATTCAAATATTCATATCTTAATTTACTTTCGAAAGGGACATGACTCGTTAACGTTTTTACGTTGCTGATTTTTATACTCGTTGAGACATTGATGGTATACACCTTTGACAAATATGTCATTTAAACCATCGACAAGAAATGTATTCTTGAAAGCGCTTGAAATAAATAATTTTCACCTTGCTATTAGAAGTTGTACTTTTGGACGACAATGAGAATTGGTTATTGATAAACGTTAATTTGGACAATTTGTGACCCCAACATGTTGAGTCAAAATTTCACATCGAAATGTTTACTACATGGACACCTTATTCCTACTCAGCACTATATGTGTCTGTTCTCACTTCATATGTTGCGTGCTACACTATATTAGTTTCAAGTCTTTGGTTTGTCGCGGATGTGGATTGAACATACGGACTATTACACTCCGAATACGGTTAACCTTGCCATTTTTGGAATTAAAAACATATTCCTTTATTTTATTGTTCTGCACACATTTTGAATACACTTTGATTAAATCATGTATCAGATATGTTTCGATAAACTATTGCATATTTATAATACTTCTTCACAATTCCAGTTTTAATTTTTTTGATTTTTTTTCAGATTAAACAACTGGGTTTATGCAGTCAGTATGATATTTTCATAAATGCTAGTATAAACTTTAGATTGTCTTTGATTTCAAACCAAATGTTACAAAAAGAAATCTTTCACCAAATTGTTTTAATGGTAGGACACAGCTATAATACAAAGAATTGCACCATAAGAACATCAAAATTCCAGATATGGATGGATGAAAACGGACTAATTGTTACTATACGAGTTGAAATGATTATACAAAAATCCGCTTTCCATCATGAAATTGAAGATATTAGAAAACACTTGAGTAAAAGAAAAGTTAGAGTCATTTTGAACAACGGTTCTCGTGATCAAGAGATTGAGATATTTAACACATATGATATGCCCGGTAATGGCACAAATACCTCTTCCATATCTCAGCTGGAATTCTATAAGACACATAACTTTCCACTAGAATCCCTAAAGACATTCCCTTCGGAAAATGGAATAGTCGGAATAAACCAGATCGACGATTGGCGATGTGAAGAGGTATATATTGAAGTTCAATTTGTGGGAGAGGAATAACACGTTCAGCAAATGAGGTGTTTAACGACTTTTAATTCAAAAACTCATAAAACATCTGAAAAATTGATTTCTGTCATTATAACATACGTTTCCTTCTCTGTATCCGCTATTGCGTTATGTGTGCTAATTATAGTCAACCGACAATTAAATATGATCACTAGTATTCCGATTTCTAACATTGAAAACATATCTGTATCAATAATGCTGTCACACATTTTATTTATGGTTGGCATTGGGGCTTCAGAAAAGAAATCAGCAATGTGTTATGTTATTGGGGTTATACTTCATTATTTGTTGCTCTGTGTATTTTCTTTTATGACTATTTCTGTCGCATGTATTACTTCAACGTTGTCGAAAATGACAATTAAGAGATTTAAAACTAATGAGAGCTCTCGGAAAAGAAAAAGAAAATTAACAGCCTTAGGATTGATAATGCCTCTATTTTTAGTTATCCCATCTATCTGTATTGATGCATATGGACCTAATTTTCTTTCTGCTGGATACGGTTCAAATGCCTGCTTTCCAAATAATTACCCTGCTAATCTTATCTTTTTCACAGGACCTGTTATGCTATCAGTGTTTGTAAATTCATCCTGTTTAATATTTGTTATTATTCAAGTTTGCAAAATTCGAACTGAAGCTGCCAACATTAGAAAACTGGACATATATCAAGACGCTAAAATGTACCTTAGGATGATCGCTTTATCGGGACTATTCTGGTTTTTAGGTATTTTTAATGCACTCTATAACTCCGAATGGCTGGAATATATTTTTACCTTACTTTGCGGTCTGACTGGCAGCTGCAAATCTGACAACAAATCGAGTAAAGTTCACCAAAAAGACAGATTATTCCTCCACATGAGCTTTGATTATCTAAAGATTAGATGCAAATTTTATTTTGGTATTTAATCTTAAAGAAATAAGGTGCTTTGTTGATGTAGTCTTATTGAAGAAAGAAAAAAATCGTGTAACCATGGTAATTACCATAGTCATATACAAATATAATCCACAAATAATTGTTTGGATGACTCCCAAAAGCAAAAAAAATGTGCTTTGAGCAATATCCAGAAGAAAATCGTAGTCTGTACTGTCAATTACATACATAAGTTCGTTTTGTTTTATTTATATTTTTGCATTTAAAATACTTCCCTTTGAACTTTTCTTATGAAGATGAAGAAAAATGTCGCAAAGTGTGTCGGTCTTTTTTTTCAAACTTTTAAAAGATTCGATTCAATTATAAAACTGTATTTAAATATCTTTTTTGATTTTAGCAATCTTCACAAGGGAGATACATCTTAAATGTTAGATTGTAATCCTGCAATAGCCAGTTATTCTTGTTCATCTTCGTCCGGTCTAATCCTTAGGGGCATCTTCATAAGTTCTGAACTTGTCATGCTAGTGGTTCGTCTTCGTAAATTTTAAAATATTCCACAACCTTCGTCAGTTTTAAACTATCGTATCAGCTTCATCAGTTCTAAACTATCAGATTATCTTTGTCAGTTCTAACCTATTGGAACACCTTCGTCAGTTCTGTACTATTGGGTTATCTTCGACAGTTCTTTCATATTGGGGCATCTTCGTCAGTTCTTTACTAGCTGTTCATCTTTATCAGTTTACAAAAAATGTATCTATTGGAGCATCTCTGTCACTGTTTACTCCTTTGCGTGCAACATATTGTTTGAAATATTGTTTTTTATCATGTACTTATGTATTAATTATTGTAAGTGAAATTGAGAGTCATGTATGTTTTTGCAAATTGCATTTTATGTTTCCTTGCTGTAATGATATACACATATATTATTTATTATGGGTGTAAACGACAGACATGGGTGTTCTTACATATTGCATTCTATTTTTCTTTGCTGTAGGGCTATCTCAACCTTTGTAAATATGTTTGTGCTAACTGTGCACAACTTATTGCGGACCTGCTTCTATATTATAATGAGGTTATTTATGACTAAGACCCATCGAAATAACATCTAATACACAATTTAACAACACTTTTAGATATTAGGAGATATATTTACTCGCAATAATGAGGACTTCAGTGTGTGCACCAAAGAGATTTATTCTGCTGAACTGATATTAATAGAGCTAATACAAACAAAGAATACTGCCCTTTTCTGTATCCTTAATGGGAAGCCTATTACTAAAATGTATGATACACGAGTACAATTTTAATTATACAGTTTTAGATGAAGACGTCCCCTTGTCACCATCTTTTAATGTTGATTTAAATTAACCTGTGCGATTCGCTCGTGTTTGTAACAATGAAACTATTTGATTTTACCATTCTTTACATAGTACAAAACATATCGACATTCACTACAAAAGCTAATTAAACCTTTAAAAAGATTTCTTCACAGGGAAATAGTTACGATATTGTTGCCCAGTCTTTAAAGACTGCATATGGTGCTACTAGTATTAATTCACTCATAGGGTCGTTGCATCGGATATCAACACATTTATTCTAAAACCAGTTGTTAAATGCTAGTAGTCCTTTGTTCAACTATGTATCATTGTCATTTTAGTTAGCTTTTTTTTAAACCTATTCTGACATCGGAGTTGGACTTCGTCTCTACCTTTGTTTGCAGGATTTGTTTTGCTGCGTTGAAGACCGTTGGAGGCCTTCGGCCGTGTTTAGCTCTTTTGTCTGTTGATGGTTTTTTTTTTACCAATTCCTGATTTCCATTCTCAATTATATATACATATATATATAAAATATATTTAATAATAGAAACAACTTATTTCAACATCCTTATCAAAACCTCTGTATTGGTTCCGTTTTATCGATGATGTTGACATGAAACGGATTGCATCTCGACAAAAATTAGATGATCTTTTAAGTCATGCAAACAACGCCCCCCAGTCTATTCAATTTACATAGGAAATTTCCGACTCCAAAATATCTTTCTTGGACATTTTTATTAAGGACGGTATCATATCAACATATCTCTTCTGTAAACCTACAGATAAACATAAGTATCTTTCTTCCCAAAACTGTCACCCCAAACACCGTGCAAAACGTATCCCGTACAGTCAAGCTTTCAGAGTAAAGCGGATTTACTCCTCTAAGGAGGCTGTCACTTAACGGTTTCAGGGACTTCACAGCTTTTTGACTAAACAAGGTTATAAGAAATTTGAAATAGATAAGGGATTTCTGCGTGCTAAAAACAACAGTTGCAATGACCTATAATACAGTACACACAGACGAGAAGAGGCGCAGCAAAATAGCTACTTTTTATTTAACATACTATCCCGCCTTTACTAACCTTTAACCTTTGATCCGTGCTAATTGGCAAATTATTACCAAGCACCTTAAAATTGTCCAAGATCTTTCCCAATCGCGCTGACGTCTCCTCTTATAAAAGCTGTTCAACTGCAGGATGGATTGTGCAAGTCGTGTGGGTTTAGGCAATGTCTGACATGCCAAAAAATACTTAATACTCAAACATTTACATGCCACTACACTGGATCTATGTACAATATATTTTGTAATGTAACTTGCAAAACCCATAATGTTGTATACCTTCTTTAGTGTCGATGTGGCATGCAGTAGGTTGACGAGACAGAAAAGCTTTTCAACAAACACATAATCGGTCATCTAAGTGACTACACCTGCAATCCCGACCTCCCCGTAAGTTGTCATTTGAGATCAACTGGGCAGGCCCAGGCTGATCTCAAAAACCTTACAATGACAATCACAGACCACAACGATGGTTAGTTAAGGGCCCATAGACTTGCGAGGGAAAGTTGTGGATGAGAAACCTATGACAAGTTTCCCCACAGAGCATTAATGAAAAAAACACGAGTCACTTATTTTCCTGACATCACTTGTTCTCAGTAACTCCGGCTTCCTTACTTGACTCCAACTTTTTTTTTTGGAATTATGCTAGTTAAAATAAGAGGGTTTCTTTTCATTTAGTAGGGTTGTACAAGAACGCATTTTCATTCAATTATTTAATCATAGTAAAAAATTATTATTTTTTTTTTTTGGGGGGGGGGCTATTTATTTGGAATGATTAATACGCAGCCTCTGTTTTTATTACTCTACTGTTGTCAAATTTGACATATTTTACAAGCTTAGTACGGTCAGTGCTGTTTATTGGAAATGTGTTTTCACTAAACTGTCATGTCTTTGAGTCGTTTTGGGGAAATTTAAAAATTTAAAAATTGTTCTAGCGTCTCTATATATGATTTTCAGGTGATACTGTTTAACTTTTAAGATTGCAATGCATTTGTAGTCTCACAATTGACATATATTGATCTGATACAATTTACATCGTGCTCATACTGATGAAGGATACCTGTTATCCGAAATGTTTAAACATTCGTTCGTTATTTTATTGTGATTGTTGTAACTTTTTAGACATGTTTATATTATAAATTGTAGTGTACTGTGTCATAATCGTATGATCCATCGCCCCGTAAAATTTATCGTTGGTATTCAGTCATGTCATACATATAACTGATATATTCTTGCTTATGTCATTTCAGAGTTTGTTTTGATGTGGCATTCAATATTACCAATATTCGTCTTTGATTGTTGACATTTATTGAAATTGTATATATATTAATCATCATGTTAAATAAATTACCAATTAAAGATAATATTGTTTTTGTTTTCTGAACTGATTTTTTTTTTATCATAATCGACAATTAAGAACAGTGTCTTTTCTTAAAAAGATTGATATCCATCGATAGAAACCTTTAATAATTAAACATGTTAAAGAAATACGTTGTTGATTATAAAATCAATTTAAAAAATAAGATAAACTAGAATAAGCTATTCAATTAAACGATAATGTATTATTCGTATGTTAAAAGGGGGAGACCTTTTGTTGTTAATATCAAAGAACACAATTGACCCCACGTTTACCTGTTTTAATTGGATTAAAGTCTTCATCGAAGATTTCTTTCAATAGGTTGACGAGCTAGGTTATAAAGTTTTTATTGTTGAAACGATATTCCAATATTTAAAGGGTCAATGAGTCCTTCAAAATGTGGGACCTACGACTCAGCTTGTATAGATGTTAACGGGCGTCAATATCTGACGCCTTTGTATCTTTGTGAAGATTATATTTGCCGGTACTTGGTCAATGTCACTGTTGATGAAGTTTTTCTCGTCGAGTTTATTTTAACAAGCCATGAAGTAATAACTTCTGTAGATATAAGAAGATGTGGTATGAATGCCAATGAGAGAACTCTTCATTCAAGTCACAATTTATAAAGTAAAAGTACAACTTCTGTGTTGAGATGAATTATCAATTACATTTTGTCATATTTGAAAATCAACTGTTTAATCATTGATATCTATGCACAGGCAGAGAAAATTTTGTCAACGCATGCTGGAAATATCTAAAGAATGTTTTGCTGGAAACAATTAATGCCTACTCAAATCCAATCTATTAGAAAAATCGAATAATTACAGAAGAATTTTCACCAAGACCTTCACTGCACTATTATTAAGATAGGAGAATAGACTGATACAGATGGATGAAAATTATATACATTTTACTGTTATATTCAGATATTGATAATATATAACAACAGACCAGAGCATACTGATTTGTATCATTACAATATAATAGTGAAACTTCCCTGTTATTTACTCATTATCCACGCACGAACTTGTCTCAGAAAAAAAATATATCTCTGTAAATTAATCTCACTTTCAAGTATAGAGATGTGATTGTTTTAGACAAATACGTGTGACCATCTACAAGAACTTGCTGTCATCTGATGTCTAGTACTTAAGTTCTTTTATACTTTCTGTTCTGAAAAATATTACATCAGCCTAAGAAATTCAGCCTTCATATTTTTGAAGGTGTATATCAATCTGAAAAAAAACAGAATCCCAAAGGTCTTTAAACAGAAAATAGAATGGAGCATTTTCAGATCCGCTTAAGCATAGCTTAGACACACAATATCTGTGATTTAAATGAATTGGTGTCTAAATGAACATAAAACATTGTAAAACACTGCATTTATTTATTGTGTGCTGAGTAGATATAGGAAGATGTGGTGTAAGTGCCAATGAGAAAACTCTCCATCCAAATAACAATATAAAAAACTAAACCATTATAGGTCAATTTACGGCCTTCAACACGGAGCCTTGGCTCACATCGAACAACAAGCTATAAAGGGCCCAAAAATTACTAGTGTAAAACCATTCAGACGGGAAAACCAACGGTCTTATCTATATTAAAAAACGAAAAACTAGAAACACGTATAAATAACATAAACAACCGACAACTACTGTACATTCGATTCCTGACTTAGGACAGGTGCAAACATTTGCAGCGGAATCAAACGTTTTAATGGTACAAAACCTTCTCCCTTTTTGAAACAATAGCATAACATCACAACATAGAAAAACACACGATAAAATATCAATTGGCAGGCTTAACTCAATCAAAAAACGAAAATTAATACACTATGAAAACCTGGTTTTGTCTCACAGATAGAGAATTGTCTCTCAAATTTTTCTACGTGAAGATTTACGGTAGTGACTCTTAATATTTTGCGTGTATCTTTAGATTTACAATAGATTAAAAACAAATAGTGCAATGTGTCTGGACATTATTTATTGTAAATTTAAAGGTCTCTTTTGAGCAATTTTGGCTCTTATGAGTTTTGATGTTTTATTGACTATTATCTTGATAACGTATGTATAGAGAAACCTTTGCTTAGCAAAACAGTAGACAAGAACAGATTTGAAATGAGTAAATTATAATTATTGTCATTTTCATCATTCGTGATGGGGACGTGGTAGGAAACATGCAAATTTCTCTATTTTTTTTCCTAGTCATTACCTTGAAATTGAAAAAAAAAAACACAATCAGGACCCCTTTCAAAAGACCTAAACTTTTCACAACCCTCCCCCTAAATAAATCATTCAGGGAATATTTTCTCAATTCTTTTGTTCGTAATAACCAAAAAAAATATTGCATTTCTTTTGCATTATAGGTTTAAAATATCACGTCAATAGTGGATTTAGAATTTTAAGTGTGGAAGTTGTTTGCGACTTGGAAATTAATATGGCTATGCCAGTTATGGTTTTATTGATATGTATCACACCTTCATTCAATATTATTACCAATGTTATTTCAACTGATCGGGCGAAGATTAGGTTTTAATTTGCATAAGGACAGTCTATTCGAAGATGTGTGTCATAAGAATGGTTGACATTATAATAATTACTGATTTCTAATTACCTATCAATGTCACCAAACAGATATCTACAAAAAGAACTGAGTGTAGGATAAGAGATGAATACATTAGTTGAAGATAAATAGCTTTCATGTGTGTTAAAATATCGGCTATTGTATCATCAGTTTGGAAATTGTTTGAGATTTATTTTAAATAAAATCACCCCCCTCCTTTTTGGTGGGGTTCGTGATGCTTAGTCTTTAGTCTTCTATGTTGTGCCTTGTGTATTATTATTTGTATGTTTGGGTTTTTTTTTAGCCATGACGTTGTCAGTTTATTTTCAATATATGAGTTTGAATGTCCCTCTAGTAACCTTCGCCCCTCTTTTATTTTAAACTTGATTTTTACAATAAAATATATACATGTATGCTAAGAAATAAAATATTTGGACCCTATTTTTCCTTCATTAAATATGATCAATTCTATTTCCAACTTAACCACGTGTTACCCATCCCCTATTTTGCAAATACACGTATAGTTTATATTTTAACCGGATCATTGACAATAACTGAGAAGAAGATGAGATATGATTGACAATGACACTACTCTCCATCCAAGTCACAATTAGTAAAAGAAAAAAAACATTATAGGTCAAAGTACGGTCTTCAACACGGAGCCCCGGTTCATACCGAACAGTAAGCTATCAGGGCCCCTAAATGACTAGTGGAAAAGATTATTAAGCATAATTAATGTTAAACTTTCTTACGATATCTGGATCAAAGAGAGATAATCTAATTTGGAATATTGTAAAAATGTAAAATATGTAAAAAAAAAACAAAAAAAAAAAAAAACCGGTTCGGAAACTTTGATACGATTAGCATATAAAATTTCAAATCTGTCGAATCAATAAAAGATGATTATTAAACGATTGACTTATATTTCTCCCTATCATTGACGAAGAGAGTAAAAAGATAGGTTAAAACACATGAGATACATTTAATGAATCATATTTTAACAACTACAAAAATAAATGCTATGCATTTAGTCATAAGTTGCACGAAGCAGTGCATCAATATTACTGTAGAACTTCTTAATTGTGATCATTATATTTTTCAAAAAGATTTTTTAAAGCTCACTCATTCAAGAACTGACTTTCCAAAGCATAGAAAATGACAATTGTTTTTAACGTTAATTTTCGAGAGAGAAAACAATTGAATAAAGGCCGACAATATCTACTGGATGAGCAAACTTATCATTCGAAAACGAGGTCACAATGTCATTTAAAAAGTAAAAAACAATAAAATAAACCAAAACACAAACACAAATCAAGGCTATTAGACATAACATAGTTTACCAGCAACTGCGCAATACGAAGCCATATAGAATTCAGGGGCTAATTTCTTTGTCCGGAAGGTGTCAATTGCATATCATAACCATTCGAAGTTCTTGTGATTTCAAATTTGAACATTAAAATAACAAATATTAATCATGGAAAATATAACATGTATAAGTAATATTGACAAAAATGTTGCATGGTAGCATAAAAATATAATTGTTGCCACTGACTGCTACTACAGGCAAAGAAATGAAGATTGTGATGACTGAATGCAAATTATTGGAACTACATGTTGACTCTTGTACACTCCCGTGCTTTTTCCACCCAAATGAGACCTACCGAATTACGCAGTTTGTTCTTACATGAGCAACTAGAGGGATGCCACATTACGAGCAGCAATCCAAAATAAAATCATGATTATGAGAGGCCAAAAACAAAAGCTATACTCCATATTCATGATATTGTTATAAAAATATGTTTAATTTGATGAGAACTGGTTATCAGAAAACGATCGAAAACGACATGAAGCCCTTTTTAATTGCATTTTTAAAGCAGTACGTAATTTCCGTCCTCTATAGTTAGAAGGGCCAGTTTTGGCCCAAGAAAATAAATTGTTTGAAAACTGTTTTAAATTTGCACATAATGTTTGAAAATGCATAGGGTCAGGAAATGAAAAACATAAAGATTTTTATCTGATGACGTCGATATCACGTCATAGTATTTACTGTTTTCTCTAAAACTATGACAAATACAGAATTTATGCAATTTTTTACTGTTATTTCCATTGCGGAAATATCTTGCGCAGCCAAGAAACAACAAAATATTTTATAAAGAGAAAATTTATTATGGCTATCAAAATAATCCCACCATATATAAAGTTTTTTCTTGGAAACACACATACTTTTGGATCTAAATCATACTTAGCATTTGATGAAAGACAAGGATATTCAAGACATTTTACAAAATATGCAGATTTTGTCACGGTTTGTTGCCATGGTAACTCGATCAATTTTATTTTTTTTTATTTTCTGAATACCTTGAACACGGTCTATTTTCGACGAATTTAGGAATAGGTATGATCACTTTTAAATTCTGTGGTAATATTTGGACTAAATAAGGGTCGTATTGCCCCAACTCCGAGGGAAAAATTCGTGTCTTTAAAAAAGAAAGGTTAAAACTGTCATAGGCGATTGCCTTACAAAGATGCTGACTATAAATATTCAATATAAATTAAAAGAAGACCTATTTGTCAAATAAAGTAAAATTGATACTAGTATTGCCAAATGGTACAAAGATTGATTGATTGTTTTTTGTTTAATGCCACTTGAAATTATTTTAAGCACATCTGGTAGTAAAAATATTAGGTCGTATAGAAAGGCAAAATAGAGTAGACTCTAATTATTTCTCAGGAATTGATAATTATTTGGACTTCTGCTAACATAAGATAGACTTAAATATTGAAAACAAATCTTCAGTGTATAAACTAATAGAAATAATGCCATTTTGTTATTGTTTTCCTTTTCGTTTGCCCGTGTTGATGCCAATGATTCACAGTTACGAACTAAAAATCAATCTGATAAATTCATAACCAAACGGAGCACTAATGAACTTTAGTACATACACTCTTATAAGATCCTGAATAAAATTCATCCAGATTTATGTTCTCAATCATGGGATGACCTCGTCTTCATTGTAGTGGAATGAAACATATATCTGAGCTCAAACGGGTTTGTTTCTTTTTTGTAGGACCTTTTTGGTGGCATATCTTTTCGGTTCTTAAACATCCTTGGCTTTCACAAATTTACAAATTTCTAATGTGAAGAAGGTAAACATATGAAAGCGCCTCAGTGGAATTAAATTTATGAAAAAGTAGAAATTTCGTTAAACTTGTGTTTTTAAGACGTATGATGTTTAATAATGAAAACCAAATGATATATCCGTATATGTTTAAAACTTTATGTTTTTCATTTTATAAATTCTGGATGAAAAAATAATCCTAAAAAAAACATGGTCTGACTTGGTTAATTTTATGTTAGTTGAACTGTTGTTATTGGAATTCAGATATACACTTAGTCTATAAAGTTATCAACCCAACACTGTAATTAAATCTTTTTATATTTTTAAATTTGTTTTCATTTGTATTACTATTGATTTTGTTAAACATGTTAAAATTGAATTAAAACCATAATTTCACATACGTCCTTTCATGGTCCTACAATATATTGATACCTATTTTTGAAATTGCATAAAGTCTTAGTTTTTGGTTTATTAAACTGTAGTTTCCTGTTTACAAAACTTTGAATTTTTCGAAAAACTAAGGATTTTCTTATCCCAGGCATACATTACCTTAGCCGTATTTGGAACAACTTTTTGGAATTTTGGATCCGCAATGCTCTTCAACTTTGTACTTGTTTGGCTTTATAAATATTTTGATATGAGCGTCACTGATGAGTCTTATGTAGACGAAACGCGAGTCTGGCGTACTAAATTATAATCCTGGTACCTTTGATAATTATTTACACCACTGGGTCGATGCCACTGCTGGTGGACGTTTCGTCCCCGAGGGTATCACCAGCCCAGTAGTCAATACTTCGGTGTTGACATGAATATCAATAATGTGGTCATTTTTATAAATTTCCTGTTTACAAAACTTTGAATTTTTCGAAAAACTAAGGATTTTCTTATCCCGGGCTTAGATTACCTGAGCCGTATTTGACACAAATTTTTGGAATTTTGGATCCTCAATGCTCTTCAACTTTGTACTTGTTTGGCTTTATAAATATTTTGATGTGAGCGTCACTGATGAGTCTCATGTAGACGAAACGCGCGTCTGGCGTACTAAATTATAATCCTGGTACCTTTGATAACTAATTAGTGACGCCTTTACTTTAAATCAACTTGATGTTTGATGAGTACTTATTGATATTGTAGTGTTTGAAACATGATTCATTTCATAAGTTATTATTGTGTTTGAACTAGCGATCAGTTAATGCGAATCAGCTCAGATCTGTACTAGTTGTTCTTTATGTTTTGAAGCATGGGGGGTGGATTTACACTGCCACGTCCTATCTGTGTTTTTGTGTCATGCTTTCGTTGAATTGATCAGATGAGTTTATTCTTTGTGTTTATGTTATGTTTTTACATCACTGTCCCAGGTGAGAGAAGTGTAGTGCGCTCAAAACATGTTTAATTCCACCACATTTTGTATGTGACTGTTCAAAGTCAGGAGCCTGTAGTTCAATGGTTGTCGTCCGTTTATGTCTGTCATATTTGTTTTTCGTAAATTGGTAAAGCGTCATCTTCTATGCATGCACCACCGGCCTTGCACATTTACGCTTAGTCAACATGCCAAAATTGGAAATATGATACATTTGGTATAATTACGGAACAGACGTCAGTAATAGTATCTAAAGAATTAATATCACAAAAAAAGTTACAAGTAAATTAAGACATGGCGTTAACTGACATATTGTGCTTCCGGTTATATGTTTTATTATTTTGCAATTTGCCGTTTCAAAATCTAATGCATTCTGGGTAATATCTCCAAAGTTGTAGAAAAAAATTAAAAGGTTTTTGTTGAAAAATCATAAATGAAAGTGAAAAATTGAAGCAAACAAATCGCTTCAAGCAGCCATTTTGGTTCCGTTTTGTATAAATGAGCAAACAAACATTGCGAATGAATTGTAGTAGAATGAAACAATATTTGAGCTTAAACGGATTTGATCATTTATTTTAGGTTCTTTTGGTGGCATATCTTTTCTGTTCTTATACATCCTTGGCTTTCAATTATTCGACTTTACACATTTCAAATGCGAAAAAGATAAATACAGGAAAGCACTTCAGTAGAATTAAATTTATAACAAAATGTAGGAATTATGTTAAACTTGTGTTTTTAAGACGCATGATGTTAAACAAGGAAAACCAACTGATATATCCGTATATGTTTAAGAATTTCTGTTCTTTATTTTTATATTTCCTGGTTGATAAAATAATCATAGAAAAAAAGGTCTGACTTGGATAACTTTCATATTTGTTACACTGTTGTTTGCGGAATTCAGAAACGTAATGACATTCTATACTACAGGTCAATAAATTAAAAAGGTAATCGATAGTGTCATATACGTTGATCAGGTACATTAGACGAGTGACATTAACAATACAATTCAATTTTTAATGCACACAGCTATTTGTTCATTTCTATCTGGAGATAAAAAAAAAAGAGATAAAACAGATTTAAAAACTATGCAATAAAAATATTTTCATACTACAACTTTCGTTTTCAAATTAAAACTGATACTTCTCATTGTACAAGTTAAAAAAATAATTCGATGTTTTGTCTAGATTAAGGATTGTTGCTGGTGTCAGATTCAAATTCAACTCATTTTGCGTTATTAGAACATGTGTCAGAAGCCTTACATTTTGTTTCAGCTACTTTTAGATCTCTATATATATGTCTTTACTTTAGATCTGATTACCTCTTCATTTTTACTCTTTTATTTTGTTATTTTTGTTTACATCTATTATCATTTTAGCTAGTTAATAGATATAAGAAGATGTGGTATTAGTGCCAATAAGACAACTCTCCATCCAAATCACAAGTTTGATTGCAACATATTAAGATAAGACCATATTGTTTTTCTTGTGGTCAGAGATCAACATTAACAGCTCGACACTTGGTACCATGAGATGCTTGCCATTTGAATAATTAGCTTCTCCAATATGCTCTCACATAGTAAGTATTTACCATGTGTTTTTATTTCCATAATGTGATTCTTAAAGATTTTCCTGTTGTAACATCACAATTATTTTGGGATTTAACAAAATGTTCAGATGGATCAATACTTTAAAATAATGTGACTGTAGGGCTTTCTTAAAAACTACAGTCATATGTTGGAATGTTACATAATATGATAGAAATCAGTAATTACTGTCAGCCATTATTTCTGAAAAAGTTGGAAATTTAAATACGATCCAGGTAAACTAATCAATTCTTTAAAGTTATCAAACCAACACTGTAATTAAAATTTAGAATAATGTTTTCTTTGTATTAAAATTGATTTTGTTAAAAGTAAATTAAAACTATACCAAATAATTCACATAATATTTATTTTGTTAAAGTATATTAAAACCATACTAAATAATTGCACATGTCCTTTTATGGTACTACAATATGTCGATACCTATTTTTGAGATTGCATAAAGTCTATGTTTTTGGTTTATTAAACTGTTAGTGACGCCTTTTGACTAAACTGTTGAATTAAAAACATACTAAATATTTCACATGATATTGATTTTGTTAAAAGCAAATTCAAACCATACTAAATAATTTCACATACGTCCTTTCATGGTCCTACAATATATTGATACCTATTTTTGAAATTGCATACAGTCTTAGTTTTTGGTTTATTAAACTGTTAGTGACGCCTTTTCTTTAAATCAACTTGATGTTTGATGGGTACTTATTGATATTGTAGTGTTTAGAAACATGATTTATTTCATTAGTTATTATTGGGTTTGAACTAGCGATCAGTTAATGCGAATCAGCTCAGATTTGTACTAGGTGTTCCTTATGTTTTGAAGCATGAGGGATGGATATACACTGCCACGTCCTATCTGTGTTTTTGTTTCATGTTTTCGTTGAATTGATCAGATGAGTTTATTTTTGCGTTGATGTTATGTTTTTACATCACTGTCCCAGGTGAGAAAAGTGTTGAGCGCTCAAAAACATGTTTAATTCCACCACATTTTTTATAATAATTTAGAATAATGTTTTCTTTGTATTAAAATTGATTTTGTTAAAAGTAAATTAAAACTATACCAAATAATTCACATAATATTTATTTTTCTAAAAGTATAGTAAAACCATACTAAATAATTGCACATGTCCTTTTATGGTACTACAATATGTCGATACCTATTTTTGAGATTGCATAAAGTCTTTATTTTTTGTTTTACTAAACTGTTGATGACGTCTTTACTTAATATCAACTAGATGTTTGATGTGTACTTATGGATATTGTAGTCTTGGAAACATGATTTATTTCATTAGTTTTTTTTTATTGGGTTTTAACCAGCGATCAGTAAACTCGAATACTCTCAGATCTGCACTCTATGTGTTTTATGTTTTGAAGCATCAGGGATGGATATATCCATCAATGTCAATCTGTGTTTTTGTTTCATGATTTCGTTGAATTGATCTGATTAGTGTTATGTTTGTTTTTATGATATGCTTTTACACAACTGTCTAATGTTAAAGAAGTGTTGAACAATCAACAGCATGTACATTCCGCCACATTCTGTATGTGCCTGTCCTAAGTTGGGAGCATGTAGGTCAGTTGTTGTCGTTCGTTCATATCTGTCATATTTGGTTTTTATAAATTGTTTTGTTATGAATAAACGCAACAGTATTATACGTGTGTTGAAAAGTCATTATTCGGTTGAGAAATAACAAATCCGGGTTACAAACTAAAACCGAGAAAAACACGTTAGCTATTAGTGTAAAACTTAGGTGCAACACAAACAAAAGTCAACATGCACTGAAACAAACTTTAAGATAACAACTGTCATACTTCTGACTTGGTACTGAAAAAAAAAAGATTGAGTCGAACCTGATGTAATGGCTAACCAAACCTCCTGCTTGTATGGCAATGTTTAAATAATATTGCTTAAATGACAAATATACATAACAGAAATACAGCTCAGACATATACTTTAATATGCGACACAACTTTCCAGCCATAAAACAACAACAAACATCTGTCTTCACCGATAGACGCCACAGGACATTACACACATTGACGTACTGATCATGATGTAACGAATATGTTTTATGAATTAAACACAATTATATTAACAACACCAGGCGAGACAATTATCACGACAATGATGGTATTGAAACCATCAAATATAATACATTAATCAACCGAAACCATACCAGAAATAGAAAAAATAAAAACATGAATGTTGGATATATAAAATACCGAGACACGTCGTCAAGTAATGCAAATTCAAATTCTGCACAAAATTCATTATTCGGGAAATGGCCACGTTCACGATTTATTACATAGATGATATTGATGTTTAACCACAATCTATGACGTGGTAAAATGTCTTTAGTTAGTTGAGACATAGACACATCTTATAGATCAACCCACTCTTGATGGTGTCCATAAAATACACTGAGTGACATTTTTAATCTTTCATAATCTCATAACTCTGTTTAAGCTGTTTCTGTATAAAGAACACACTCCAGTATATGAGGTCCGTATAGTATGAACATGCACGAGCATAACTTATTAATTGAGATAAACACCATACGACGGAGCAAAGGGGTTGTTACTGCTGAAAAATGGGAAATTGATAATTTGGAATTTGAAATCATCCAGTTTGACATATGTCATAAGTTTTTATCAGAGAATTGTTTCCGACTTTACGGAATATGTTTTTTCTCATTGATTATTGTGTATTGATTTGAATAGCTATGTTAACATCCGGTCCTGTCAATGGTAAGTTTGAGGGCGAAGTGTTCATACATTTAAAGCATGATAAGGAGTCCTGGCATTTAAAATTTTATCTTTTGTGCAAGACGTTTACGTATTTTTTTTAACAAAAATACAAGTGTTTATTTCGAATTGTTAAACATTAATTTTGACAGCTAACATCACTTTGAAAGGGTGAAAAACACTGAAAACACACACCCTTGGGATTGCATCCATTAAAAAAAGTATTAAAAAACAAGACGATTTCCAAGGTACATTAAAAAACTGGAAAGTCTGGAAAACACAACAAAATCTCGACCACAAAATGAATGACAAATGACAAACGCCTGTCCTATTTCTGTCTTGGTACAGACATTTCCTTAAGTAAATGGTAGAGATAAGCTAGATGTATAGCTAAAAAAATCATCTAACTTGCTTGAAAGTTGCTTATATTGCCATCATATATGTTCGATCTTCCTGTTAATAATTTGTATATGATTTGCATATCTGGTAAATAAAGGCAACAGTAGTATACCACTGTTCAAAACTCATAATTCCATGGACAAAAAACAAAATCGGGGTAACACACTTAAACCGAGGGAAACGCATTAAATATAAGAGGAGATCAGACAAAATCCCACGAGAATAACAAATATAACATCAAAACCAAATACATGAATTTGGGATAGACAAGTACCGTGACACGTCTTATCGCAATGTGAAATTACACTCAAAAATAAGAGAAAACAAACGACGCAACGTTAAAATGTAACACACACAGAAACGAACAATAATATAACAATGGCCATATTCCTGACTTGGTACAAGACATTTTTAAAGGAAAAAATGGTGGGTTGAACCTGGTTTTGTGGCATGCCAAACCTCGCACTTAAATGGCAATGATAAATATAACATTGAAATGACAACATAATATTACAGGACTACACTACAAATAAATAGGAGAACAAAACACATGATTAATGAAAAACAAAAAACATCAGGTTTAAAATTCAATACGTCAAAAACGCGCCTCGTCCACACAAGACTCACCAGTGACGCCAGATAAAAAAATTATAATACTCTTATGATTTGTAAAAAAACTTCGTATATGCTCTAAATTTATTTATTTGGATAATGATTTTTTACAAATATGTGATAGAGGCGCGACAACAACAGATCTAGCTAAAACATATATCTTTTTCCATTCGCTTTCATCATTTCACAATATAATAACACAGACATTCGTTTGAATAACACTAATTAATCCATTTTCACAAGCTTTCATATTCCTAAGCTTAGCCAATTCAACGACAAAAATATACAAATACTAATAAACGAGCTGTGTATATAAAACAATTAAATTTATAAAGTCATAAATAACTTTAAGATATGATAAAAAATAATAAGAGCAACTTTATATGTAAATGCAGCATTGAAATTCTCTTCAACTTTATTTTGTGAGTTTTCATAGCAATAAACACATTGATAATCGGAAATTGTTTTTTGCTATTCAATTAAGCAGCGTCTACTTTTGAAATTGAAAATTGAAATTGATTTAACTATAAAGGCTTTATCATAATTCAGTATACGTTGACTATTATAATCTCTGTTACAGTCCGTTGTCAGAGGTGTCGACTACAGCAGGGAGAAAATGGACATGTTATGTAAAATGGCTTTTATTCTGTGGACCTTTTTCTGCTTTTTATTTGCTGCAAGTGGTACGTTATTTTGTATTATGTTCATTTTGTATTCCCTCTGTGTGAATATAAATATCATCTCAATGAAGTGAATTGTTTATTTTAGTTAAATACATATTAAATGTTTCGAATAACAGATATCCTACATTAAAATAATTAATATCGGAATCGCAAACGCATGTACAATTTTTTGAAATTACAAAACTGACGTAGGTTATTATATGTATTTACAACAGACATGACAGAGACTGCACATAAAATAGTAAAATTCAATATTAACTGGTACAGTTCTAACATTCTAATGTATATATGTACAAGTTATATGGTCGGGTTGTTGTCTCTTTGAAACATTCTCCATTTCCATTCTCAATTTTAATTTTACAGACTCTGTTTTAAATACCTATAATAATCTACGTATTTTTTTTTTTTATTTTAGAATTGTACACTTGTTTTGTGTTCGGTTTTAATTGTATAATTATTAAGATAATTATTAGATTGTGATACTGTAAATTCAGAAATTATTGCGAGGTTTTTATTATTGTGAAAAATGCGACAGCGTTGTAAACGCAATAATTTAAACTTGCATTTTGAAATATTTTATATAAATTTAACAGGATTTGTTTAAAAATCGTAAACATTAAAATCGCATTTCAGTCTCGGTAGTTGCTTTTTAATTACTATCTGCTAGACTATTTTTATGACAAACATGTACCATCGGGGATTCAACCAACATTAAAATTCTGGGGTTCTAAACATATACATGATATATATGTATCCCTATTCAAAAGCAGTCATCGTTCAACAATTGGGTTTTATCTACCCCAGAATCCGGTCTGGATCCGCTACTGCATACTATTTATATGTTTCAAATTCATTACAGGATTAATTTTACTGTGAAATAGAAAAATGCTTCCAAACCATGCAAAGCTTCCACTGCAATATTGTTAAAGCATGTTTTGATCAACTTATTTCGTCATCTTGCCATGTAAGGAAGTACATGTACGCCGAGACATAATAAAATGTGTTTCAAGAATGCGTTGAAGACCCATTGGTTGCCTTCTGTTGTTGTCTACATTTGGTGAATTACATTTATTTATTCTATTTATGAATCACATCGGGTTTTTTAATTAGCTGAAAAGACGTTTAGACACTCTTAGAAACAATGTTGGTTTCAATATTTTAATGAAAAAAGTAATACAGAAAAGATCATTTGCAGTTGTATTAAAATGAAATGGTCGGTTTACATATGTTCTTTAGATTTTTGAAATGTAAACAAACAGATACATTTCATATTAATAAACTTCACATTCAATCTTTAATTCAATTTGATTAAAAAGTTATCTATTAATTTTTTATTAGTTGTGTGCGTCGGAATCACATTTGATTGGTCGCAACTTAACTATTGTTAACAACCTCGGGCAAAGTTGACCTTATATTTGCTGCTTTATGTCCCTTTAATTATAGCTCGTCATTTGTTCCGATTCTCATGCATCATAAGGCACTTGTAACATGATATATTTTTTTTGGTTTAAAACAAATATATAAATACAAGTATTTTAAATCAAGTGCTAGGCTGTTTTTAGTTCATTAAAGAGAAAAAACTACACGGCAGACTTTAGACGTTGGAATCACTTTTCTGAATTCACCTCCATCATCAATAACATAAACGTATCAATTTTTCTGCACCATTTATACATTTGGACAATCAAGTTATCTTCATGATGCTCGAGGCCAAAATATTTGAAAATTCAAATCAGTGTCGAAGTACAGGCTACTGGTATTGTGATACCCTATGACTATCAGTCCGCTGACAGAGGCATCGCACCATTTACTGAAAATGAAAAACAAAAGGTGGTTGAAAACAAACATTTATTTAAATAAAAAGACAAAAAGGGAACACCATACGTCAGGGGGGTCTGGAGCAAAAGAAATGTCAGTTCAGTGCAAGTGCAAGTGATATTGTTGCAGTAGAAAAATGGTCTAAAATGACCAACTGCACGTAATGACCAATACAGTATATACAAATATATACGACTAGTGTAAGTGGCCTCAAGGTCACTGAAAGAAGCAATCTTGACTGGATTCCTTGATTTCTTATATATATGACTGTCTACTAGTATTCTCGATAGGTGATACGTTAGTAGAAGACAATAGACAATACCTAACAACAGACCTCCTATGTGAATTTGAAAGAAAAGACATCTATATCTTGGTGATAAAAAAGATCATAATGCAGTCGTATTAAAAGCATATGGTCGGGTTGATATTGTTCTTTAATTTGAAGTTTGTATAATGCAAAACGAATTAAGGTCAAAATGATTTTTTTTAATTGTATCATTTACCTTCAATACATTCGATAGACGATCTTCATATCATTTGTTGCTTTAGAGTGCTTAGTTTTGTCAAAATGGCTTCTTTTTTCATGTCTCTCCACCACAACTATATTCTAACATCAGAAAAAGCCTAACAATTTGATGAAATCGGCATCGCATGGTTATTACTATGATATACACATGGTATATATAAAACAGAAGATGTGGTATGATTACCAATGAGACCACTCTCCACAAGAGACCAAAATAACACGGAAATTAACAACTAAAGGTCACCGTACGGCCTTCAATAATGAGCAAGGCTCATACCGTATATTAAATTTCAAATTTCACTTTCTCAAGGTAATTTGCAGTGGCGGATCACGATTGTTTTATAAGGGCACGCTGACTGACAGAGGGCGGAGGGGTTCCTCCAGTCGTTCTTCAGCAATTCCATATATAATCAACTATTTTTTTTCCCCACAAAATGGCCTGGTGGCCGACTATGATTTGTCATATAGCATGATACAGCGGTTCGTTTTTTTGTATCGACATAGTGTTTTAAAGTGTCGTTTCAGTTTTTTTTTGTTTTTTTTGTTTTTTTTTTTGGGGGGGTGACGTTTTCGCAACATGTATACCTATTTGTTACTTACAGCCAGCGGGGATCTAGTACATGTATGACAGACTTATTTCATTTTATATTAATGGACAAATAACTGTAACTGTTTTCAAGTGTCTATTACTTTTTATGTTTCTTGTTTTGCAATTCATATTAGACGCAATATAAAAAGTAATTGGAAAGATACTGCCATTGCTCGTTGGAAGTTGGAAATGAGACAACTATCCACAAAACAAATGACAAAAAAACCCAGCAAAGACATGAACAACTACACTCACTGTGCAGCCTTCGTCCATTGATATACGTGGTCAGGGTTAAAAATATATACCTTATAAGAACACACAAAGCGAAAGAAAAGCAGTAAATCGCATTGCAGTCATATAAAGGTTTCAAAAAGTAATTTGGGGTCGACATGAAATGAGCTTTGTGATACTATACCACGCATTGACCAAACTAGAAACCACAAACCACAAAGCATCTGCTTACTAAAGTCTTTTTTATATGAATGTTACTTAAATCAGCATTAAATATTTAGCCCCTGACGTTCGGCATGTTCATAAGGTGTAAATAAACATCGTCTTCCAGACGACATCTTACATTAAGTAACAATTTTATCGTTCTGAATGAAAACCCAGAGACAATCAAAATCATATTACCTGATGTTTACCTTCTTGTTTCTGTATCTCTCGAGCAAAGGCAGTATCAGTTAAATTACTGTTTTGCCGAGTTATTCCCTATTGACCAAGTGAAACCTTATTTGCCGAGTTGACAATGATGTATTGTACAGACATTAATAATCATATTTAGTCCACTATCATACTCGAAATTGTTACTTAATAAATTAAATGTATTTTGTTTTATATGCACTCTATAGATACCTTGGAAATTGCAAGAAACAAACCAACCAAGCAGTCAACCAATATGGAGAGTATCAGACATTCTCAAAATGCGGTAGATGGCGATTACCTACAAACACCAAGCATAGGAGATTTTTGTACACACACGGACATAGCAGATGAATCATCGTGGTGGGCAGTCGATCTTGGTGCCATTTATGAAATCAGCAATGTGATTATCTTTGGCAGAAATGACGGTTGTTGTGGTATGTTCTACATTTCGTTGGTTGCTTTCAGACAAAAAGTTTAATTAACAGAATTTTTGAACTTTTGAACAAGTTATTTCTTTCTCATTAAACACAATATAATTATATACATTTAGACGGAGATGTTCCTTTGGCTCCATTATACGGT